>CATIWQ010059354.1:0-13335 GCA_949673415.1 Euphorbia schlechtendalii | reverse complement strand
ACTTAAGAAATTAAGACTTTCTCATGTAAAAAGATAATTGTCAATTTTCTTACCTTTCCAAGATGATATTCCTTCTTTCTTCTCTAATCCTAACATGAAAAGAAAAACTAGTTTAATATATAAACTAACAAACTCATTCAGCTATGGAAGTTAAAAATTCAAACCCCACAACTTGGAGCACTAATTACACGATTGAGATAAACATAGAACTGTTTATCATCTTTGAGTACTCCTATATTAATTTCTCATTAAAATGGTGCCAAATTTACCCTCCAAAATTTCACCGCTTCCCTCTAATTTGGTCGTATCTTTAACGATTTCAGTCTTTATGTCTACCAAACAAAAAAAAAATTCAGTATTTATCTTTCCTTTTTCTTTTATTTTATATATTAGATATATGTTATTATTAGATGTTTTATTCCACTACAATCTCTTAGTTGGTGGCTTTATAATGTGAGTCTACAAGATTATTAAATAAAATTACGGTATATGTATTTAAAACATATAATGTAGCTGAGTCCTAGATCATTATCCTTAATGTATATTTCTATTTTGCAATTGTAATTAAAGAATCAATTTTGTTAGAGAATAGAACCAAAAGTATAGAAATATTATGCTCTTAAAATACGCAAGTTGCTATATTTTTACAAATGAGATGCCGTGAATCTTTGATTTGAAGTAGAAAACTAGCAACATAAGGCTGGTTTTAAATGTACTGCTGTTGATTACAAATAAGGCTTGCTTTTGTTTCAATCCATTCAAATTATACAAATGCACAACTATTTTTTTATCAATCATTATGTCATTCTAAGGACAAAAACAAAAGATATAGTTTAATCAAGAATAAGTCCGAACTTGAAATCACACACACAGAATTACAACAACTAAACCATACTTGATACTCTAACAGTTCAACAAAAGTTCATGACTTTCTCACATTTAACTCCACAATCAAATAGAAAATGAATTCAATTACAATGTCTATCAACAATTTGGGGGAGAGCGAAAAGAAAAGGCAAAGTGGTTACGTATAGAGCCAGTTAAGAAAAACGCATTGTGGAAAAAATGAAGTTTTGATCTGTAAAGACTGAAAATTAGCAAAGAAGATATATAAGCCAACCACTCAAAATCTCAAAAACATAATACCCAAATTTTCTTGTCGTTTTGGTAAGAGATTTAATTGAAAGGCAGACTAATATTGAGCAAAGAAATGACGATGATGAAAAGAGAAAAGTGAGACATTCCTAAGCATGCATTGAGAATTTAAAGTGGATATAGTGGAGAAAGTGTGATTCTTGAAGTTTCAAAGGAGAGATGAGCTAAAGAATTAAGAAGAAGAACCTTTCAAGAGGAGAGCAATTTTAACACAGACGGAGCAAGAGCTTCTCAGTAGAAATAAAACAAAAAATTGGGCACACCACTTGCTTTCGATCAAATTCCATTGAGAAAACAAAACTTCACATTCAGACAAATCAATTCTTTTTCTGTACCAAAGAAAAAGTGAGCAGTGGTGCCAATAGAGAGATTTTTTGAACTGAATCACCATATATGAAATAATAGAATAGACTAGTGATGGGAGGGAAGAGAGAAAAAAGTTGTGGAGTAAACCAAGTAATTTTTAATTTCTCACACCATGTCATTGAATAGGAGAGAAAGGAGTGATGCAGTGAATGCATAGGGAGAAGATGAAGAGGAGTTGAAGGGTTTATTATCCCCGACTGTTTAATAAAATATGTATTTAAATAATTTTTATATTTTTTTAAAACACTTTATCCTCTATTCCAATAAAACGATGCATTGGGCACCATAAACAAAATTTATCCCCGATATAATTTTACAATTAAAATCGAAGACACAAATCATAAATTGTCCCCATCCTTTGTCTTTAAAGGTCTATTTTTTTGTAGTGTATATCACTATATCAGGAACGATGGATCCCTGCTTGACTACTCGGCTTGCTAACATGTGATCATCACTGTACCCGTAATCACCTGTGTCATCCTGATCGCCAAGGTATGAATAAGTATGACCCAAAGTATAACAACTCCTACACAAGGTAACTAGTATATCAGGTCTGAGGATATTTGTACTCCTATTGCAATCAGTCATGACACCAACACATGGATACAGTTATTTCTGAGTGTATATCTTATAGCGGTCTCCAATATATTACCCCGAATACATTCATGTGTTTACCCAAGGAGTAAGCTTACACATGCTAGTCTGTCTGTTCCATTGATGTCCAATCTCAATGAAGCTATGACCAGGGATATTTATACTATTCATAGTAACACGTATGTGCAGTTCTCACACAACATAGCTCCACTATGTCCACACACTTTTACACTATGAAGTAGTCATGGACTTTGTCTTATCAATGTGCATATACATATGTAATACTATACATATATGATACCAACGAGATACATAAAGAAAGCATTAATGAGCAACAAAGATTTCTTAATTATTATTAATAATAATTCGAAACCGTTTGTACATTATAGCTTATAATGATATATCGCTCTAATTGCCTTTAGGGCATAAATCATGTCTAACAATCTCCCACTTGTACTAGATCTAATTGCCCATGTACCTCATGCCATACTCGTTAGCATGTTGGTCATGTTTAACTTGAGTCAATGGCTTAGTTAGCCCATCCACTAGATTCTGATTCGTCGAGATGTATTCTAAATTTCTATCTTTTCTGGCTTCCATCTCCTGAACGAGATAGTACATTTTGAGTATATGCTCGTTTCTGTGATGAGATAGTGGTTCCTTTGCTTGAGCAATAGCCCCATTGTTATCGCAATAGACTGCTATTAGATTTACAATGATGGACACCACACTGAGATCACCAATAAATTCCTTAAGCCAACTAGCTTGCTTAGCTACTTCAGAAGCAACCAAATACTCAGATTCTATGGTTGAATCGACAATCTTATCTTGTTTGAAAATTTTCCAAATAACTGCCCTCTGTTTTACATAAACACATAACCTGAATAGGACTTATAATCATCCCTATTAGACTGAAAACTTGCATCAGTGTATCCCTTCAATGTGAGATCACCTTCTCCATATACTAAAAACATATCCATAATCGTATGTAAGTACTTGAGTATAGTTTTAACAGTCATCCATTTCTTCTCACCTAGGTCAAATTGAAATCTACTCATGACGCTCAAGGCATGTGAAACATCAAGCCAAGTACATACCATAGCATGCATGATGGAGCGTATCGTTGAGGCATATGGTATTCCATTCATGCATAGTCTCTCCTCTTGTGTTCTTGAACACTCAGATTTAGAAAGGTTAATCTCGTGAGACATTAGGAGACCCTTTCTTTACTGCTCAAGGTTAAATCTAGCCAAAACCTTATCTATGTATGTACTTTGAGAAAGACCTAGTAGCCTTCTAGATCTTTCTTGGTAGATTTTTATACCAAGTATAAAATTTGCTTTCCCAAGGTCTTTCATGGAGAACTTCTTTGATTAATATGACTTAACTATTTGAAGAAGAGGAATATCATTTCCTATTAATAATATGTCATCGACATATAATACAAGGAAAATGATAGCACTCCCACTAGCCTTTTTATATACATAGGGCTCATTAGCGTTTAATACAAAACCAATTTCTCAAATTATCTTGTCAAACCTAATATTCCAACTCCTCGATGCCTACTTAAGTACATAAATGGACTTCTACAACTTACATACCTTTGAGCTATCCTTGGGTGTTAAATCCTCGGGTTGTGTCATAAACACATCCCTGTCCAAATTCCCATTAAGGAATATTATCTTCACATCCATCTGCCAAATCTCATAATCGTAATGGAGTATCCTGATAGACTTCAGCTTGGCCGTCGGTGAAAAGGTCTCATCATAGTCAATGCCTTCTTTTTTACTATACACTTTTACAACCAGCCTTGCTTTATCGGTAACTATGTTACCGTCCATGTTAGTTTTCTTCTTGAAAACCCACTTGCATCCTATGGGCCTAATCCCACTTGGAGCATCAATCAACCTCCAAACTTGATTTTCGTACATGGAGTCCATCTCCAACCTTAAGGCTATAAGCTATTTATCGGATTCTGACCCTTCCATTGCTTCCTTGTAAGTCCTAGGCTCATCATCTTCCATAAGGAAGAGATGTTTATCATCAAAGATGAAAAACTCGTATTGCTTGGGAGCGATCGGAGCCCAACCTGACCTACGCAATGTTGGTGTTATAATATGCTATTCCAGGCTTACACTTTCTTAAGTAATAGGTGTAGGTAAAATTAGTTAATTATCTATTTGATCTTCTTGAGTATTCAGCTCAAGATTGCTCCCACTAGCTTTCACAAGTATATGCTCCTTCTTGAGGAATTAAGCATTTCTGAAAACAAGGACTTTTTATTCCTTGGGATCAAAGAAGGTATACCCTGTAGTCTCCTTAGGGTAACCTACAAATAGACACCTGTCAAACTTAGCACCCAGGTTATCTGAACTCATCCTCTTCACGTAAGAAGGACATCCCCAAACTCTTAGGTGAGAAAGAACGGGTTTCTTACCATACAATAACTCATATGGAGTTTGATCAACTAATTCAAAGGACACTCTATTTAGAATATAAACTGCGCTCTCAAGTGCATAAACCCAAAAGGATCTGCTAAGTTTTACTTGGCTCATCATAGAACGAATCATATCGAGTAGGGTTTGATTCCTCCTTTCTAACACTCCATTGTGTTGGGGTGTATAAGGAGGTGTCTATTGAGATAAAAAACCATTATCCCTTAGATAATTCTGAAACTCTTGGCTTAAGTATTCACCATCTCGATTAGATCGAAGGGTCTTGATACTTTTCCCAAGCTTTTCTCTAATTTGATTATGAACTCTTTGAATTTCTCAAAAATTTCAAACTTGTGCATCATAAGTTATAAATAAACATATCATGAGTAACATCAATAAAGGTTATAAAGTAGATGAAACCCTCATGTGTCTTAGCACTCATTGGACCGCATACATCGAAATGTATTTTTTCCAAAGTACTAGTGGCACAATGTCCCTTTCCTTTAAAAGGTTTCTTAGTTATCTTCCCCTTTAAACAAGGCTCAAACGCACCATAGGACACCCATTCCATTAGGCCTAAGTCTCCCCATTTGTGTAACTTAGTTAAGCGAGTCTCATTTATATGGCCTAGATGACAATGCCATAAGTATGAGGATTCCTCATTATCTAATCTTGATTTCTTAACAATGATCATATTTAGAATTTATGTTTTATTATATAGAACATAAATCATCCATAGATATTCCACAAGCATAAAGAACATTATCTAATACATAATCTAGACCAAGGCTTTTTAGGAACCTTGTCACACACTTGAACCACTCATGAAATTTGTCTCCTTTGTAAAACTTGTTGTCAATCGGATGCATTTTTAGTATTAGTGTTCTTTATTCAACCTAAATATGAGATAGAATTTGTTTAGACATTAGTATATGTACATGCATTTAATATAAGGTCTTTAATTAAATACATAAATCCTACTATTTTCTCGACATTTAAATAGCCTCTTCTATTCAAATTCCGGAAATTTGGTCGAACCAATTTTCTTTAGTAGGTAGCATTCATAGCCACTCATCATGACCCCCACTATCGCAGGTTAAGCCACAACAAGATAACCATGGTTGGAAGCCGTCCATTTGCATCTCTTGCAATTGCTAATCCATTTGAGTTCTCTTTCTCGAGCAGTGCGTACCCAATTGTATGACTCCTCAAATGTGTCTCTAATTTGGCATTAGCTCCAATAATATGGACAACCAACCCATCTTGGTTAAGGAATTAACCCTATCTAGTCTCATGACTAAACACATGTTAAGGGAAAGCATGTTGTACATGTTCTTACATCCGTTAATAAGGTTCGTATCATGATTTATGATGGGTAGATAATTTACCGTCTTAATATTATTGTAGGGATTATATTGGTGCCGATGATCTCGCCCTAGTATAGGTCTCATACGATGGATATGATTATGAAATAATAATTCCGGGCTATTAGGAATTATTAACTCTAAGAGAACATGCTCTAGACTGGCACATCATAATCATTCCATATGCCAAGACTCCACATAGCATGTAAAACAAACAAGGTCCATGTTTAAGTTCTTGCACCTATGTCTATAAATTTTAATTTAACAACTTAAACCACGTTTGTGAAGCCATATGCGAAATTCAATTCCCATACTAGAAATTGACTAAGTCATAAAAGTCCCTTGGGTACTCTTGAATCAAGTACCGATGTAATTTCCAGGTAGGAGAGGCCTCCTAAAAGTGAATGAGCAGCCATGTCCAATCCTTGCCAAAATAACCACAGGCACTTCGATTCGTTGTACTAGGGATAACTATGATCTAAAGATTTCGTTCTTTAATTAAGTGAAGTACGGATAGCCTCAATTAAAGCATTTACATGTGTGGTAAAACATTGCTAATTTACATGGTAATCACCTAGACTAAGTTTGAGCAAAACCTTAATCTAGTTATCACATCATTTTCTATAACAGGAATTGCAACCTAAGTCATACATAGCATATTTTAATCAATTCATAGAAAATCACATTTTAGCATATTATTATCAATCATGCGTAACATGAGGCAGGCTCTAATACCACTACTGAATAATCAAGACAGTAATTGAACATGCATTTGTTGCAAGGCAAAATTTTAAAACTTAAAATTAACCTCAGACCTCTAAGCATGTCATGATTGATATAATCTAAGTTAAAATGTTCCATAAATTCTTTTAGGTTTATAAAGATTATAAAAGAAACTTAGCATCTAAGATTAAAGCATTACCAGTTGATGCATACTTTCTTTCTCTTGGTTGCGGTGTTCTCTTTGAGTAATTTGGCAGCACTTCGTTAGCACAAGCTTCCAAACTAGGAGAGCCTCTAAGATTGATCCACATGGATCTTCATCGACCAAAATCTCGTTGAGGAAGATTTGGTTAGTAAACAACAGCTGCTAGACCACTCGAAAACCAACCCAAAAATAATCAAGAAGGCTCACTTAAGAAAGAGCCGTCAAAAGAATTCTTCGATTGTTTGGAGAAACTCGCGAAGAATCTCGCACAATAAAAGAAAATAAGGAAGTCGAATTCAGAAAAAAAATATGAGTTGAAGCTTATTTTCTGGTGTGAATAAAGAGAGGAGTTAGAGGCTTATATAAAGGGAAAAGGGGGAGTGTTAGACTCCCCCTCAATAACTAGATGGGATGGGAATATTCCCATCCCATTTAATTGGTTTAATTGTGAGGGTCATGGTGACCAGCGGGCTAACCCGCATGGGTTGCAAGCCAAGCCCTTGAGGGCTTGCCTTGCTTTGCCTTACGCTTGGGCTTGCAGACTTGCATCCCGCTAACGTGCACGAGCTTGCCACGCGGGCTAGCGGCCCATAAGCATTTCAGCTCAGGAGGCAGCCGCATAGGCCCCACTTTGAATAGTCTGTTTTCATTTGGGGCCCACTCGCAATAAGAAAAATTCCCTTGCTCCACTCAGTGTAATTTTTCCCTATTTCCTCTTTATTCCTTTTAATTATTAATTCAGTTTAACCAATTTATAATTCTTCTAACGAATTAGACAACTTGTATTTTCGGCATAGACCTGTCTATAGGTTCTTTACTTAGTCCGATAAAAAACCAAAGTTTGTGACCTCATAGGATTCCAAAGTATTGAGCCACTAGAGGTTAACCTAAACTTGGCTTCCCATCAGGGAACCTTTAGGCTCAGAGTTGCAGATCGTTATGGAACCCGATAGCTCTAGACAATCAAATGGGCTTTTTAGCAAAGACGTATGATCCCCTGATACTTGGAACATCATGTGCTTGTGACTTGATCTGGTTCTGCAATAGTAGCCAATATAATACACTCCTTCCATCAAGTTGAGTACCATCTAATTTATTGAGCTCAAATTAAGTGTCAGCTCATGTAATAGCCATAGCTATCCTGGAATTAGACTTATTCACGAAGAACACCACTCGGCCATTATGTATCAAGATTAACTCAAAGCCCATTCTATCAATCTTATACTATGATTAGAGGTTTATGAGTGTGTAACTTCAAATAAGGGCCCTAAGGTACATCTCCCATTATATCACTATATTAGGAGCCATGGATCCCATCTTGACTACTTGGCTTACCAACGTGTGATCATCACTATACCCGTAATTACCCATATCATCCTGATCGCCATGGTATGAATAAGTATGACCCAAAGTATAGCAACACCTACATAAGATAACCAATATCTCAAGTCTGAGGATACTTATACTGCTACTACAATTAGATATGACACTACCACATGGATATAGTTATTTCCGAGTGTCTCTCTTAGACCAATGTATTACCCGAATACATTCATGTGTTAACTCAAGTTACCACCTTTAGCTCATGATATCGGCTGCTTGGATATAATCCAAGGAGTAAGCTTACACATGCTACTCTGTCCATTCCATTGATGTCCGGTCTCAATGAAACTATGACTAGGGATATTTAGACTATTCATAGTAACACGTATTTGCAGTTCTCACACCACATAGCTCCCACTATGCCCTCAGAGGATCCCAAAGTATTGAGCTGCTAGAGTTTAACCTAATCTAGTCTCATGGTCAAACACATGTTAAGGGAAGGCATGTTATACATGTTCTTACATCCGTTAATAAGGTTCGTATAATGAATTATGATATGAAGCCTATTTTCTACCTTAACATTATTAAAGGGATTTCATTGGTGCAGTTGGTCTCGTCTTAGTCTAGGACTTAATGATGGATATGATTATGATAACTATAATTCCGGGCTATTTAGAATTATTAATCTAAGGGATCATGCTCAAGACTAGTACATCATAATCATTCCATTATCTCAAGACTCCACATACCATGTAAAACAAACAAGGTCCATGTTTAAGTTCTTGTATCTATGTCTATAAGTTTTAATTTAACAACTTAAACTACGGCTAAAAAACCATATGCAAAATCTATTTCCCATACTTAAAAATCAACTAAGTCATAAAAGTCCCTTTGGTACGTTAAACCTATACCAATGGAGATTTGCAAGTAGGAGAGGCCCCCTTAAAGTAAATGAGCAGCCAAGTCTAATCTCTGCCGAAATAACCACGGGCACTTGTCTTTGATATACCATAGATAATTATGATTTAAAGATTGAGTTCTTTTAATCAAGTGAAGTACTAGACGACCCTTAATTTAAAGCATTCACACTAGTAGTAAAACATTGTTAATTTTTATGATAATCACCTAGACTAAGTTTGATTAAAACCTTAATCTAGTTATTAAAACATTTTCTATAATAAGAATTCAAGCCTAAGTCATGCAAAGTATACTATAATAAATTCATAGAAAATCACATTTCAGTATATTATAATCAATCATCCATAGCATAAAAGAGGTTCTGATACAACTATTGGTTAATCTATATAGGTAATGAACATGTGAATTAGCATGACGGAATTTCAAAATTTAAAATTAACCAAAAAGGAACTGCTAATCATGGCATGATTGATATAATCTTAACTAAAATGTTCCATAGATGCATTAAGTCTAAAAACTCTTATTAAAAGAGACTTAACATCTAAGTCTAAAAGCATTATCAGTTGATGTGTGCCTTCCCAAGCTGCAGTAGAGTGATCCCTTAAACCAACTAATAGAACTCCTTTAGCACTAGCCTCCAAAATAGGATAACCTCTATGAGTAGTCCACACGAACCCCCACCGATCAAAACCTCCTTAAGAGGGAGAACTTGTCAATTAACAAGTGCATGCTAGACCACTTGTAGACCAATAAAAAAAATAACTATGAAGGCTCTTTTCCAAAATAGGAATAATCCTTCAAAAGAATCTCACAAATAAAAGAGAAACTCGTGTAGGATCTCAAAACAATTCACAAGAAAAGAGTCAAGTTTAGAAGAGAAGGCTGAATTGAGATACGTGTTCGCCACTATTCTACTGATAAGTTTAGTAAATTTTATGCAAAGAGTTTGGCTAAATATCAACGGCACCAAAAACTTGTTCACGTGAAGTATAGGTGTTGTCAATACCCCTTATCAAATAGAAAAATGATGATAACTACAAGTATATAGTTGCGATGTACTTTTAAAAGATATAGATCCCACAGGGAAGGACTAGCTCTAAAGATCAAATAGGGATAGAGGATAAAGAAAATAATATTCATTGATATTTTTGGATAGGAGAGTTAGAATGAAATATGAGTAAATATAGATGTGGTAGATGGGAGACTCTAAATACATAGATTTTCACTATGAACAAGTATAGCAGAGAAAACATGCAAGTTCAACAAAGATGTTACGATTCACTAAACTAATCTAATAGACTCGGTTCAACACACTCAGATATTCAATTATTCGCTGCAGAGCAGCACATGGAATGACTTTTCTAGATCTAGCGCAAACGAATTAAGACTATCATATAAACCTGGACAACATCAATACTATGCTTAGTATGGTTCGCTCTCACATAGCCACATTTAGCAAGTTACCATTCTAAAAATGTTAGCTTACTAAACAACGTTATATCACAGATCCAGTGATTATACATGATATTGTTAACCTCGAAACTACTCTTAAAATTAACGCCAACGCATATAACTTGATTAACATGAAAGACCTAACACGAAATACGCATTGTGACACATAGACATATCATAAACTTTGAAATAGAAATTATAAGTAGAAAGCAAAGCAAAGTTGTAAGGTATGCAAGTGAAAGCTAAAGTTGATCAAATCGTATCCACTCTTTAATGAGAGTCATCAATTCTCGCAATTCCTGCTTCTGCTTTGAATTCGGTCTCGGCTCATACAGAACCTCCGCTAGGATGCTATTCTTTACGAATATCGAACAAACGAATATTGAAGAACGAAAACTTTTATTGATAAGTGATTTGCAAGTACACTTATACAACAATCGCTCGAGAATATAGAGAAATATAGTGATCAAAACAAGGATTCGAATCACTTAAACATTTTCTCGCTAACGCTTATGAACGTAGCGAACTCTCTGTCTACACACACACACACTATATCTCTCTCAAGCACTCTAATATTTTCCCTCTGTCTCACTACACTGTGATGCATGAAATTTGTGAGGAAATGAAGCCCTATTTATAGAGTTCAAAGGGTTGCGTCTATCCAAACGAAGAGTTACATCCATTGGTGAAAGGTTGCATCTCATCAATGTGATTGGTTGAGAGGCTTTGATTCAATCCACAATGTATAGGCACCTTTTCATGATTGGTTAACTCCTGATAAGTGTCTTTTCGTTGGCAGTTGATGGCGGTTGATCATGCTTATCTGGCGGTTGGTAGTTAAGAAGATAATACTAGAAAACCGTCCATGTCGCGATCGTGATATACATGTCACGATCGTGAATCTTTGATTGGCAATCTTCTAATTCTGAAGTAAACAAGTCACGACCACGAATGATTGTTACGACCGTGAATTGAGTTTTACTCAGAATTCTTCTTGTAACTTCACCTATCTTCGACAGCTTCGATCCAAAGCCAAATCTTTAAGTTCCATGCATCTTTTTGCACCATTTTCACTCTTTTTTCATAGAATTCCACTTTAGCTCATTTTACTCCCAAGATTTACCTAGTATCTGCATTTACATCAAAAACAACTACATAGCACGTGAAATATTTTATATGAAGTATAAAAATGACTAAAACTAAGTGTTTATTGTATAAAATTTATATGATAATAAGTGTAATTATACACTTATCAGTACATTTGAAAGGAGGAGGAGCTCCTTATATACGAGGAAGGGGAGAAAAAAATGCTCCCCATTATGCAATGTGAGATGGATACACGGGTCAATCGCATGGAGCCCCAAGCTCCCCGAGTCAACCTGTGTTTATAGCCCGCTTATGCGAGCTATGTATGCCTCATAAGGCAAGCCTAATTAGGCTTACCTTGTCCCACAAGTGGGGCCTTAGTGGACTTCCCGCAAGCCCCATTTGTAGGTGTGCTGGTGGGCCTGTAGCCCACTAGCATGTGCTAGCCATGCTAGCGCATGCTAGCACCCCGCAAGAACTTTTTAGTGCTCGAATGGCAGCCACGCAGGCTCCTTAAACAACCTGTGTTCACGAGGACCACTTCAAGCAAAAAATTTCTTCCTCAGCATATCACACATTTTTCCCTAGTCCCTCTTTCAAACTGTTAATTGGTATGACCATTTAATGGTCCATCTAAATAATCTTGACTATCCATTTATTCATGATATAGACCCCATCTATAAGTTCTTTATTTGGTTCAGGGAAGGTCCAATGCCTGTGACCTTAAAGGATCCTGAAGTATAGTGCCACTAGAGGTTAACCTAAACTTGGCTTCCTATCCTGGAACCTTTGGGCTTAGTGTTTTGGATCGATATGGAACCTGATGACTCTAAATGATCAAATGGGCTTTCTAGCAAAGGTACATGATCCCCCAATACTTGGAATGTCATGTGCTTATGGCTTGATCAGGTTTTGCAGTAATAGCTAATACAATACACTCCTTCCATCATCTTGAGTACCATTCGATTTCTGAGCTCAGATAGAGTGTTAGCTCATGTAATAGCCATAACGATACCGAAGTTAGAGTTATTCACGAACGAAACCACTTGTCTTTATGAATTGAGATTGACTAAAAACCCATTCCATCAATCTCATACTTTGATCAGAGGTTTATGAGTATGTTACTACAACAAGAGGCCTTAAGGTACAATTCCCACCAAATCACTATATTAGGAATGATGGATCCCATCTTGACTACTCAGCTTACCAATGAATGGTTATCACTACACCTGTTATCATTTGTATCATCTAGATAATAGAGTATGCATGGGTATAACCCAAAGTATAGCAACTTCCGCACAAGGTAACAAGTATCTTAGGTCTGGGGATACTCGTACGGCTATTGTAATAAAACATAGCACCAACACATGGATATATTTATTTTTGAGTGTCTGCCTTATAGGGGTCTCAAATATATTACACGAATACATTCATGTGTTAACTAAAGGTATCACCTTCAACTCGTGAGATTGGCTACTTAGATTCAATCCGTGGAGTAAGCCTACACATGCTAGTCGGCCTGCTTCATTGATGCCCAGTCTCAATGAAACTATGACTTGGAATATTTTATCTTTTTCCATAACTACAAGTGCATGCAATTCTCACTCCAGATAGCTCCCACTATGTCCTTGCATTTTCACGCTATGAAATAGTCACGGACCTTGTTTTATTATATAAACGAATGAATGAATGAATGAATATATATATATATATA
>CATIWQ010059338.1:0-11191 GCA_949673415.1 Euphorbia schlechtendalii | reverse complement strand
TCCAAACTAATGAAATCAGCATTTCCTTGCAGTTGTCTTCACTGTTCCCAATATTCATTGATGAATAGAGAACCATGTTTAGGACTCCAAGGTAATACATTACCCTCTCATAGATTCCTAATTGGATGAAACTATTCTTATGAATGACATAAGAACTAGTGAAATCTGCTTCCCTGATGGTTTCGAAATGATCACATTCCTCTCGAGAATAAATTGGAAAAGGTGCTTCATACCATTCTTCCAGATCTGACAGAGGAATGAGAACAGATTTGTTTGAGTGACTCATTTTGATGAAAAGGTTTGATTGATTTCAAGGTTTAGAACAGAAATTTTCAATTGAAAAAAAGGAATTTCTGATAACTGAAGTAACGAGTGTTGATAATCACGACCTATATGTAGAATATGAGAAAAACTGCCGAAAAACTGCCAAAACTACTGCAGTTATTGAACGCGTCGTGATCGTGATCCAAGATAGCGAGTGTGACTTACAAAATTTTGAAAATAGAAAGTTTTGAAAGGAAATTCACGAGCGCGAAAGACAGTCGCGAACGCGAATAGGAAAAATAGAAGAAAATCTTCTATTTGTTAAGAATTAAGATAGAAAATTATGATTAATCACCCCAAAGATGATTATTTCATAATCTTTTCACATCTAGAATGAGTTTAGAAAATTGTATGGTATAGAAAATAAAACAAACAAATAACTTTAGAACTTACTTGCCTTCCCCGGTAAATATCTTCAGAATGCGATTTCCTTCCCCGGTAACGGCGTCAAAAACTTGTTCGCCACTTTTCTACTAATAAGTTTAATAACTTTTACGCGAAGTGTTTGGATAAATATCAACGGCGCCAAGAACTTGTTCACGTAAAGTATAGATGTTGTCCAGGTTTTCATAATTGTCTTAATTCGTTTGTGCTAGGATTAGAAAAGTTATTTCATGTGTTGCTCTGCGACGAATCATTAAACATCTGAGTGTTTTGAACCGAGTCTATTAGATTAGTTTAGTGAGTCATAACATCTTTGTTGATCTTGCATGTTTTCTCTGCTATACTTGTTCGTAGTGAAAATCTATATATTTAGAGTCTCTAATCTTTCATACCTATATTTACTCATTCTTCATTCTAACCCTCCTATCCAAAAATATCAATACATATTATTTTCTTTATCCTTTTTCCCTATTTGATCTTTAGGGCTAGTCCTTCCCTGTGGGATCTATATCTTTTAAAACTACATCGCAACTGTATACGTGCAGTTATCATCATTTTTCTGTTTGATAAGAGGTATTGACAACACCTATATTTTTCGTGAACAAGTTTTTGGCACCATTTATATATAGCCAAACTCTTTGCGTAAAAATTATTAAACTTATCAGTAGAAAAGTGGCGAATACACCTCAACCACCAGCCTACTACCACAAGGGTATTACGGCAATCAGCCAGTTTGTTCTAAATAGATTAGCAAACATAAGTCACATTTTAAAATCAAACCTATTACCACATGGGTATTACAGAAGTTAACCTGTTTTATTCCAAATGGATTGGTAAAACATGAGTCTCAACCTCAAGCCTACTACCACACGAGTACTACGACAATCAACCTGTTTGTTCTAAGTGGATTGACAAAAACAACCGTCAACATCACATAGAGTCACCTTAACCTCAATCCCTTACCACACTTGTCAGGTCTTGTTATCATTTGAGTTACATCTTTATTACTAATGACTAACCCTGTTTGTTTTCAATGGATTAAAAAAACAAGAATTTTATCGCATCACGATATATTAACCCCGTTGTGATGCAGCCACGTCATATGCATCTCATACATCAACATCAAGTATGTCAAACATGCATTTCATATCTGATGAAGCTGTTTGATTGTGTTTGCTTCAGTTAAGGCTTGGAAGAGGCTGACTTCCCGCCTCTTCTGGATTTCCCTCATCGTGGCTTGCCTAGAGAACTTTCCATTAAAGGTTATTCTACACTGATTCCAGTTAAGACTCAAGTTCAGATTTGGGTTCGAGTTTAAGTTCAGATTTTGGTTCGAATCGGAGATTGGTCTTTGGTTCAGGTTAGAGTTTCGAGATGATAAATCCTCAAGGTAGTCATGGGACAAACGAGTAGATTTTGCATGAGGTGCCAATTGTCCAACAAATCCCTTTGAACACCGGTTCAGAAATGGCCAACGCTCTGAGCGCCATTCTCTATAGTGATCAATTTGCTCAAGCGCTGCAGTTCCACCTTCATCCACTTCAGCCAAAGAATCGTACTTCAGATGGACTCTCAAATTTTGAGACAATAAGGAATCTCTAGGATCCAATTGCTACCAGTTATCCTAAGGCCTGGGGGCCAGACTCTGCTCCTAATACTCACCTATCATCAGGTTGCCTAGTTGGAAATCCTGCCACTGCTTCCCAATTAGGTGCATGAACCTTGCGACCCCAATACTACCATGACCAAACTAGGTCAATGCTATCCCAAGCACCGAATCAATTTAGCCAGGCCCAAGACTATTCAATCAGTTTCAAATAGGTCAAACTTCTAGGGGTGATGATTATTCTGGGTTAGGGCAAGCTAATGCCTTCTGGATTGCTCAGCCTCATAATTAATTTAATCAGGGATAAGTTGGTCAATAGTTGGTCGGTTTAGGTCTGTTCCATCCGGGTTGGTATCACTAAACTTCATTTGCAAGAAAAGCTAGACCTTCATCTAGTTTCATTCCACCACGTTAGAGCTTTGCCTCACAACCAGCGGTCCCTCAGAATCTGAGTGCCCCATCCTCCTTCAACACAAGCTTGAACTTCATAGCTCAACCACCTCAATATCCGACCCTGGCCCAGTCACCGTCTGCTCCCAAATTTATAGTCACTCCTAGAGGCACCATGATCCCCCAAGGGGAGTTTAACCAAAAGACCACAATTTTCACTCATTCTCAGCCCAATTTTCAACTAGGGGCTGAATGGACAGTCCCCCGATATCTACCTACCAACGTAGCAGAACTATGGCAATAGTTTTTGGCTACTCACGCTAGCCAATTCCAGAATTTCCGGCCAAACTACTGCCATATCCCTCCGGTAGTACATAATGATGAGTGGCTTCTCGAAAACTTTATAATGGAGAGATTAGAGAAGTATGAGGGAGAAGGAGATCACTGATCACATTTTATCAACTACGAGATTGTGATGAGAGCTATGAGGATCAGGGATAAGATGCTGGCTAAGCTCTTTATTGTTACACTAGGAAGGCCAACCAATGAATGGTATAACAATTTGCCCTTGAAAACAGCTCATGACTGGAAGCACCTCTCAGAGAACCTAATGGAGCAGTATGGCTTCAATTCTGAAATAAAGACTACCATACAATATATTGAGGCTGTTAAGTAAAGACCCAAGGAATTGTTCAAACCCTACTACAAAAGGTGGATGACCACCCAGGTACTACTCAAGGATAAGCTTAGTCTATCTGAGATGATTGTAAAGCTATTGGCCGGGGCATTGCAGTCTACCGACAAAGGCTTGGGACTAACACTTTCCCTTCTTACATGAGGTTTTCGAGAAAGCTGAAAAGATTGAGTGGATAGAATTCCTAGACACACCCATGGGGGAACTAACCAATGAGCACTAATGCGAAAAGGTGATAATTGGGAAAGAAGACCCTCCGTTTGTGGAGGATGAGGATGCTAATAAAGTAATAGTTATTATTTTAAACTCTTTTATGTTAACAAACTCTACCAATGAGGCTTTTGAATCTTCGAATGCGTCGAACTTTTCTTTCTTGCTTGATATCCTTTCAAGTGACTTCACACATTCTTGTGAACATGAGCTTAATGTTTTAAGCATACATGATACATCATCGCATGAAATTAATTTGGTTATAAATGAATCCCCTATAATAATTTCAAATGATTTGACTCTTGATGAAAAATGAGAGGTAATATAGGTACATAGACAACACGTGATAGCGTTTTCCTGGTCCTATGAAGACATGCTAGAGGTTGACAGAAAGATAGTCAAACATAAAATCTCCACTGACCATTAAGTTAGTCAAATAAAAGATCACACGATCGAGACAAAAGTGGGTCGAAAAAGTCAAGGTAACAAAGTAAATTGAAGCTAAGTTCCCCAAAGTAGTTAAACACCTGATACGATTAGCCAACATAACATCAATGCCTAAGACACAAAGAAGAAGTCAAGTATTTCAATGTGTCAACAACTTTATCGTGCGACTCATCACCATTGGTGGGCCAATCATCATACTATTGAAGGAGTACCAATAGACAATGCAAAATCATACTATTGAAGGAGTACCAATAGACAACGCCTATTTGCGTTCGATGGAATCAAGCTATGTCTAATATAGATTTGAAGCCTTCCATCCTTGAAAAATCATTCATTCTCTATATGACTATCAAGGAATCATCAATAAGAAGAACAATTGAAAAGGCATATATTGAGCATCATCACTCATCACCGTGTATACCTCAAGCCAACAGAGCTGCAGGAGCGGCCAACAAAATAGTCAGAAAATATCAAACGAAGGAGCTGCTTAAGTCATGGATATGAATAAACCAAGACAGGCTCACACACTATCACATCTAGGCAAAAGAAATAAATCAAGTAAAAAGCAGTACAAAACAAAAGTAATTAGCCTGTCAATTAGCACTCTGCCAGTTGAGAAAAAATTAGGGTATCTTTTCAAAACAGAAAAAGAATAGTCCTCTAAGTTGAAAACCCGAAAAGGGAGGCTCAGACAAAACTTAGGACATCGAGAGAAAAGCAAACACATTGATTAGAAAACATGAACCTCGTAGAGAGGATTGTCACAACAAAAGCTTCCAAGCTCTCATTATCAACTTCAAAGTAAGCATCACCAACATGGTTCGGGATCAACGTTAACATCATTGGCTCCATACCAAAGAAGGAAACGAGCATCAAAAAGTTAATGGCTCATCCATACCCTCTTCAAACCAAATTCAGGTTTTGAACTCGACTCTGATTCATCCACAAAATTGAACTTCGACTTGGACCATAATCACTTTGAAGAAGTCATGTCCACAAAACTCGACCATTGAGAGTAAAGCAACCATGGAATGCCCAATGGATGAATACTAGGGGTTATCATGCACCATAATAAGAGGTTATCAACTCGGAAATCTCAAAAAGGCTCCTCATGCAATTAGGCTTCTACTATCAACCATGCCCAGTGCTCCAAAGCCAATGAAGCCTATAACAGACAAACATACATCACATGATAAATGTTGTTCATGTATAAAGTCATTCATACATGCATAAGCATCATGTCACTTACAGGTTAAGGTGATGTTAAATCAAGGTAATACCATTCCGGGGAGAAAAACACTCTACCTCCACATGAGGAAACTACAAGTATTAAGAAGATGTCAGAGCAGCACATCATCAAAATTGAGAAAGAAAATGGCTCAACTCAAGCCATTTCAACTTTCGTTAAATTCAAGCCTACCTAGGCCTCTTTCAAGCAGCATTACAACATTACAAAAGCCTCCCAAAATAACGGAGCAACCATTGGGACATCCCCGAAAATCTCGAACTCAAATTTCCATGTTTATCATGAGCCTGAAGAAAAATTTCTCACCCTCATGTTTTAATTCTTGATTGAAGGGGGAAAAATTTTTTCTTTCAACAATCTCAATCAAGGAATTAAAACATAGGTCATGAGTATCTACTAATAAATTTCCTCATTGTTGCAGGTACCCCTTCAACTCACAAGGGGCATATGTCAGACTCACAACAGTCAAAGTATCATCAAAGGCATAAAGCACACGACTTTCATCCTTTCCCCAACAGTTCTGAGGGTCACAGTTAACCCATGATCAACTCATAAGGGGTATACAATTCAGAATGCACTGGTTAACCATCCCATAGTGGATTTCGATGAAAACTTATTACAATCGACGTATCATCAAAGGCATAGAGCACATGACTTTCATCTTTTCCCCAGCAATTCCGAGGGGGTCACAGTCAACCCACGATCAACTCACAAGGGGCATACAATTCAAACCGCAACGGTCAACCATCCCTCAACGAATTTCTACGAAGACTTGCCACAGTCGACATACTTTCAAAGGTATGAAGCACACGGCTCTCATCCTTTCCCAAGCGATTTTGAAGGTAACAATCAACCAGAAGTCAACTCACAAGGGGAATTCATCGTAGACATTATACAGTCCGCATACCTTCCAGGACTTTCTACAGTCCACACATCTTTTCAGACTTTTTACAGTCCATGGACTTTCTAGAATCCACACATCTTTTCAGACTTTTTATAGTCAATGGACTTTATACAGTCCACATACCTTTTCAGAATTTTTACAGTCAACTAACTTTTTACAATCCACACTTCTTTTAAGACTTTTTACAGTCAACGGACTTTTTATAGTCCGCATTTCTTTTTAGACTTTTTACAGTCAGCTGACTTTCTACAATCCAAATCTTTTTTTAACTTTTTACATTCAATGGACTTTCTACAATCCACATCTCTTATCAGAATTTTTTCAGTCAACGGACTTTCTACAGTCTGCATTCCTTTTCAAACTTTTTTACAGTCGATAGACTTTTTACAGTCCGCATCTTCTTTCAGACTTTTTACAATCAACAGACTTTCTACAATCCGCATCCTCTTTCAGAATTTTTATAGTAAATGAACTTTCTACAGTTCACATCATTTTTTACTTTTTACAGTCAATGAACTTTCTACAGTTTGCATCTTTTTGGACTTTTTACAATTAAACGAACTACAGTTCATATCCTTTCCTAACTTTTCACAGTCAGCGGACTTTCTGCGAGCCACATTGTCAATGGACTTTCTACAATCAGAACATGGGACTCTCAACCAAAAGAATGAAGGCGTGCGGCTAACATTCTTTCCCCAATGGTTT
Organism: Euphorbia schlechtendalii; assembly: GCA_949673415.1. Classification (NCBI taxonomy): domain Eukaryota; kingdom Viridiplantae; phylum Streptophyta; class Magnoliopsida; order Malpighiales; family Euphorbiaceae; genus Euphorbia; species Euphorbia schlechtendalii. The sequence continues at coordinate 4,281 of CATIWQ010059338.1, read as the reverse complement.
CAGCGGTAGCAACAACCAAAGGTCAACCTTCAAGGGGCGATCATTGCCAAATGGGTAAATCACAAGAGGCACGGAGATACCAATCCCCGGCAATGTCGCACTAGGATAAAAGCTTCCGATCATTGCAAAGTTTCCACCCTAAGTAGTGCTAACCGAGACCGGTTAAGTATCATCTCTAAACCCTGCTGCTCTTTCAATTGTGGGACCATACTAATCTCATATCAGCAATGATCCCACGAGGGGTGGCCTGTGAGCACGGGATTTCGATCCTGATTCATGAGTTCATTGCTGAACCTATAATTTATTTTTCCCTTGCTAGTTTTTCACTTTTTACAAGGTCTTAAATTCATCCGGAGAAGCTTGCTTCATTTCTTTGATCCTTAACCTGTTTTAGGCAATTTTAGCACAAAAATCCCAAGGCAAAGAAGCAATGTCGTTAACGACATTGACTTTTCAACAGAATTTAAATTGCATTTTCTATATTTTTCAACCAAAAAGGTCACTTTTAACCACATGCTCGGATATAATCACTATAAAACCACTCCCACACCTTACCTAAGACCTTTTACATCAAATCTTCACATGGGATCTTGTAAAAAGTTGAAAAGAAAAGGCTAAAGCATGGCCTAAGGCTAAAAGGGAGTTGACTTTGAATTGAAGAGAGCTTTATAAAGAGAGGTTTGAATGTTTCAGATTGAATGGGGACAAAATTTCTATCACAAAAATTGGTAAGAAAGAGGGAAAATATCTAGAGAGCATTAGGGAGAATTTCTTCATGTGTTCTTGAGTGTTCTTGAACAAACACCAAAATTTGATCACCAACACTTGGGATTTCGAGTTAGTCAGATTAATTTCATGGAAAGGGCATGAACTTGGGTCACAAGGGTCCACTTGTTCATCTCTTAAGCAAATTGGAGGTTTAGTTCATCTTTTGAGCAAAGCTTGAGGTTTAGAGATCATTCAAGCAAACTTGAAATTTAGAAATCATTTAGGCAATGCTTGAGGTTTAGACTTGAATGGAGAGTCTATAACACCTTTATAACTCACTTGAAGGGTACTAAACCTTCTAAAATATCTACTTTGGCAAGGAATAGATCCCTTCCAAAGATTTTTGGTAAATCACCAACCAACAATCAAATTCAACCCAAAAGAAATAAGGAGAGCTTCTCGGAGGACTTCATGGACCTTAAAGAGAGTGGATTCATGACTATGGGTTAAGCCTCTGATTTCCTAGAGTTTGTGCTTACATTTATATGCTTTCCTTTTTTTGAAGTTTCATTTTCATTTCGGTCCGTTTTTGCACACCAATCTATTTTCTGGGAATTTCAGTATGATTTCAAATATATTTATGTATTTTGTTCACATAAAAATATTCTACACATCTTGAGCTTTTCGGAATGATAAAGATCATCTAAATCGATTAAGTATAGCAAAAGTTATGATCATTTGAAGTTTTAGATTTTTATTTTGCTGTTTTCGGCTATTTCTATGTATTTTCTGCAAGTCTGGAACTTTGATGTAGTTAATGACATTAACCCATGTCATTAAAAACATGGCCTCATGTTGTTAACAACATTGCCTTTGGCAGAATCCAGTTTCGCTTCTTTTTGCTCCATTTCGAATTGTTTAAGCCCGAAACTACCTGCAGAGACCCTTCTGAGTTTAGAAATGCATCATTGGGGGTAAAAAACCTCTAAATTGTAATTATTTAGGAGCTATATATGATTTATGAATATTAATATGTTGATTTAATTTTGGAGTAGCAACGAAAGCACTTCGGGCCATTCATATCGATATCACCCTTCACAGAGAAGTCGATAACGGTATGGATGATATCGTTATCGTTGTTAACCCAAATAATGGCTATGTTATGCATGTTTAGCCTAAATTTATGTTTCTAAATGCTGTTTTAGGTCACCCACACAAAGGGAACTCAAGTTCTCGGATAACCGACCCAACAATATAACATGCGGCATTTTCATTAATAAAAATGACCAACGTAGTTGAAAATAAAGATGAACAATTTTCATGGAATAAGAAATTCGAAATCTCCGTTGTTTTTACCTCGACCACACGGGTCTTGCCAAAATCCCAATCGAGCATACGTGGTACAGTTGGTACATATTTGTGTGGTGGAATATCCCCTATGCTAACCTTTGTTAATGTATGTTAGGGTTTAATTTCCTTCGGGTATCGTATTTATCAAATGCAATATTTGTTAGATATCGATGTATTTAGGCAATTTGTAAATCCCCCATCCCAATATGTAATTGATCCCGTAGATTAGGCGCATCTACTTTCCGACGTGTTTACTTTCTTGCACTTTATTTACTGCTTTCTACATGCTCGCTAAATAACAAAAAACATAAGCTGAAAACATCTAGATTGAATTGAAATATCATAAGTGTGGTTTCCAAAGGGAATAATGTTAACTCAAATAACAATGAAGTAAGTAACTCATCCCAGACCCGAATCTCTGAACTATGTTATCACTTAGGTTTAACGGATCTAAGCTGTACCAAATTTTCCCGAAAGAACTATCCGGGTGGTGACTCTGAGTACCATAGGCTAGAGGTTCTGACCTCGAGTCTATTTACCTTATTACACAAACAAGTTCCTTTCTTTAAACGTAAATCCACTTCTTTTTTCCTATCAGGAAAACCCCCATGCCCCATCTCACAAGGCCGGCACCTTGCAGCGACCGTACAGGTTGAACGTCATCCACTCACAACAAGAGCAGGCCAAAATAAAGACATTGACCGATTGCAAGATCGCATACATTCTGAAGGAGGTAGAAACGACGAAGGACATTTGTCATAGTATCGGAAAGTTGCTAGATACTCAAGCAAAATTTCTAGCAAGACTCCATGGTAAAGCTGCTAACTGAGATCTCCAGGAAGTTGGACAAAGCACTAGTGCCAAATCTAGACTCCATCGGCTCCCAATTTGAAGCCATTAGTCACGAGATCAAAGATCACACTACAACAAAGATCGCTGACTCTCAAAAGTTTTTGGTGAAATCTATGGGCTAGTTATTTCCAAAGATGCATGTTCCTTGCCCTCCTCCAATGGAATCGCGCTGCCCTGAAATAAATATGAGCGTTCATGGAAAACTTAATGTTCTCAAGGGTATGCTAGCGGAGTTGCAATCTGGTGTAGACTCCCTGACCTCAACCAAAAAACTCGACTCAAATGATATTGACTATAGTGTAAGGTGTTTGAATAAAATCTATCCAAAGATCATTGATATAGAAGCAAAGTTGAAGGTCGCACTGTCAACAACAGACTTCAGAGCCCTGCTACAGTGTTTCCAACAATTTGCATGCCAAGAATTTGATCAAATTGCACACCTCACTCGATGTCATTATCTTTTGCTATCAGAGCTAAATGATCAGGGGTTCTTATCCGCCAAAGGCAAGAAGCAACTGGAAGAAGAAATTTCTCCGCAACTCATTGGCCATCAAATAGACTTTCAGGCTTCTCTCGACTCTTTTAATGTCTACTTAGAGCAACTTGTTTCAAGCCAGATAGAAGGGAGGAGAAAGTAGCTGAAGAAGCTGTGAAGATGGTACATTCAGAGAAAGGAAGTCTTCCAAGGCGACTACAGAAAACTCAGCCATAGCAACAGCAACAACAGCCAAGTCTATCTCAAGATAAGTCTGGAACTTCATCGTCAAAGCAACAGCAACAGCTTCAGAAATAGAAAGCCCAATGTACCTAAGTAGTTTAGCAAACTTGTAATAGGACTTCATGTAATCTTAGTTCAGGATATAGTTCATGTACTGACTAAATCAACTTTTTGATTAATAATATTACAAGTTTCTACCTCAAGTTAAGATCTTCTTAACTTTAAATTGCTATATTGTATGTAGTTTTCTGCTATGTATTGAAAATGTAATGTAGGAACTCATATAAGAGAACAACCTTGAAGAAAAGCTGAAGTAAGACAAAGTCCTAAATCGAAGAAAAATTCTCTAAGTATGGGGGAGCTAAGCTGCTTAATGAAGACTCACTTAGTATGGGGGAGTTCAAGCTGACTAAGGGAAGTCACTCAAGAAAGGGAGTCTTACATCACTTTCCAAGTATTTCTGATATTCTTAAACTACCTCATTCAATTAACTTCTTCAACTACCTAGTTTGCTATCTATCCAAAATGGGGGAGATTGTAGAACCCAAGTTAACAGTACTTCACAACACTTTAACATTTTGGAAATAGCAAACTGAATAGGCTAGTGAATTTAATTGAGGACTAAGTAGACTCTTAATTAATGAAGCTGACTT
>CATIWQ010059318.1:0-12721 GCA_949673415.1 Euphorbia schlechtendalii | reverse complement strand
CTCATACAGAACCTCCGCTAGGATGCTATTCTTTGTGAATATCGAACAATCGAATATTGAAGAACGAAAACTTTTATTGATAAGTGATTTGCAATTACACTCATACAATAATTGCTTGAATATGTAGAGAAATCTAGTGATCGAAATAGGGTTCAAATCACTTATACATTTCTCACTAACTTAGAACGAACAAACTTTACACGATTTTCCTCTCTATCTAAACACCATATATGCCACTCTCACTCTCTCTACCACCCATTCCACGAATTTGGTGAGGTTTGGAGCCCTATTTGTAGAGTATGAAGGGTTGCGTCTATCCAAATGAAGAGTTGTGTCTATTGGTGAAAGATTGCATCACTTCATTGTGGTTGGCTGAGAAGCTTTAATCTTATCCACAATGGATAGGCCCCTTTTCATGATTGGTTGACTTCCAAAAGGTGATTTTTCGTTTGGTAGTTGATGGATGTTGATCGTTCTTATCTGGCAGTTGAAAGAAGATAAGAGTTGACCAAAAACTGTCAAGGTTGCGTCCGCGAAGTGCATGTCGTGATCGTGAATACTTGGTTGGAAACTTTCTATTCTGAAGAATACTAAGTCGCGACTGCGAATGGTTGTCGTGACCGTGAATTGTGTTTTTCTTCAGAATCCTTCTTGTAACTTTACCGATCTTCGACAGCTTCTATCCTCAGCCAAATCTTTAAGTTCCACGCATCTTTTCACACCTTTTTCACTCTTTTTATATAGAATTCCACTTTAGATCATTTTACTCCGAAGATTTACCTAGTATCTGCATTTGCACCAAAAACAACTACATACCACGTGAAATCTTTTATATGAAGTATAAAAATGACTTAAACTATAGTGTTTAGTGTATAAAATTAATATGGCAATAAGTATAATTATACACTTATCAAAATGCAATGTGGATTCTCATGATTAGTTGACATTGCTGACGCTTCCAAAGGCGCACAGAGACATTGAGAAACAGCGCATGTCAGAGAATTCTTTTTATCTTAGATTTTAGTGAGGAATGTCTAACATTCCGTACTAACACCTTTTTGAATTTTGAGGACCACTGGGAATCTTCTTTAATTTCAACGCTTTTTAACCTGAAAAGCATCCGAAAGAATATTCCATTTCTAACAAAAGACGTTAGCAGCACAGGTGTCATTTAATTCCCTAAGTGTCAAGGAATTCAGCTTTTAATCAATAAAAGCTAACTCATCACAACTAAGTTGATATTCTTCTAAACTATGTAGTACTCAGCATAGACTCAGTTTTTCCTACTCTAAGCCGGAACTTAATTAATTACTCAACAAACTGAGTTGTTTTACCTTAAACAAACTGAAGTCAGCTTTATACTTAGTACTCAATTAATTTCACTATCCTAGTCAGTTTGTTATTTCCAAAATGTTTAAGTACTATGAAGTACTATTAACTTGGGTTCTACAAACATACTCTGGCAAAGAGTATAAGACTCCCTCTGCTCAACACACTCAAAGAGAGAGAGTGATGCAAATGTATAAAGATCACATGTCGACTAATGAGTCCCATGACACCATTCTGACAAACATAGGCGATGAGCTAAAAGCGAACCTCACATGAAATAGTCCTACGGCATAATTCTGCCAAACACAGGCGATGAGGCAAAAGTGGACCAATCAACAGTTGCAATAAATACTCTCATGATAATATATTGCATAGCTGACAAGCCAAACATCAACATCGCCACATGATGGTAGATGAACTGATATCATACTTGCCTCAATAAGCGTGTCAAATAGTTTAAGGGAGGTACTTCTAATAACAGGAAAATAATTCATTTTCAAGAAAAGATTTTGAAAATTTCTCTACAAGCAAAAGATCCATTCTATTCAGAATAAAACTCTATCCCAACAAAAAAATAATGCCAATTTAGGGATAAATACAATTTTTTATCTGACTATGACTTATAATCCTAATCTATTTAGGACTACTTCAATGCCTATCTGTATAAAGGTTCTAAACCTCAAAGGTATGATATCTAAATCTAATTTGAATTCTAGTCTCCTCTTTCATATCCATGCTAACTTAAGCATCAGAGAGGCTACATCGGTCACACGGCTAACCCCTCTAACCTTATTTTGTCTTGCAGGTACACATTATAACCAAGACAATACACAACTAAATTTTCGAAGATTGGAGCATAGTATCAAATTTTTATTTTCTAATCTTTCACTTATAAAAATCATGATAAGAGAATGATGGCATGCAATAAAAAAGGGAAATTCTAAAAATTATAGGGTTTGTGATACTTATTTACACAAATACGTCGTAATAAATATTTTGCATTGTGTAACATTTTTAAGTTTGCACTCTTTTCCCAATACACTCCAAATGCATATCTGGTAGGTATGTGGTAGGAATGTTTATCCGGTAACTAAGTGGTAAGTATGTGGTAAGATGATGGTAATATTTAGATTTCGCATTTTTATTTGTTTATAGCTTTCGATTTTCTATTTTTGAATTATAACAATGGAATATATTATTCCTACTAGATTCCTACCAGATATTCATGGATTTGAACAAACTTTTAATGAAATATAAAGTTTTCTACAAGATTTCATAACAAATTTGATGCAATTTGTTCTTTCCACCAGATACTTACCATGTACCTACCAATTTCTTACTAGATTTTACATTGATCATTCTTCCTACTAGATGACTACCAGGTTCCTACCGGATTCTTGCTATTTTGATTCAATACTTTGTAGAGATTCATCTCACATGTGTTGTAATCACTTTCTAAAACATTTTCATTACATTTAAGATTATAATTGTTTGTTTACCGGTCATGGAGATAAACTTGGCATGTATTTACGTTACTTACCTGATTTCACAACAAATTTGACATAACTTATTCATCCTACCAGTTACTTATCATGTACATACCAGTTTCTTATTAGATTTGACATTGATTGTTTTTCCAACAAGATTACTACTAGGTTCCTACCAAAAACTTGCTATTTTTTATTCAATACTTTTCAGAGAATTTATCTTACATGTTTTGTAGTTACTTTCAAATGTATTTTCATTACTTTTAAGATTATAATTGTTTGTTTATCAACTGTGAAGATAAACTTGACATGTATTTGCGTTAATTACTTGTTTTATAACGAATTTGACTTAACTTGTTCTTTCTACTAGTTACTTACTACGTACCTACCAATTTCTTATTAGATTTGATATTGTTTGTTCTTCCTACCAGAAAACTACTAGGTTCCTACCAGATACTTATTGTTTTGATTCAATATTTTGTAGAGATTTATCTTACATGTGTTACAATCACTTTTAATGCATTTTCATATTGTTTGTTCACCAGCTATAGAGATAAACTTGATATGTATTTTGCGTTACTTACCTGATTTCATAACAAATTGGATATAACTTGTTCTTTAAATTATTTACTTACCACGTACCTATTAGTCTCTTACTAGATTTGACATTGTTTATTCTTCCTACAAATGATAACCAGGTTACTACCACATACTTGCTGTTTTGATTCAATACTTTGTAAATGTATATCTTATATGTGTTATAATCACTTTCCAATGCTTTTCATTACTTTTAAGATTATAATTGTTTGTTCATAGCTATGGAAATAAAATTTAACATGTACTTGGGTTACCTATCATATTTCATAATAAAAATTTGACACAACTTATTCTTCTTACCAGTTACATACCACGTACCTAATAGTTTCTTACCGAATATTGAACAGTTGAAAAAAAATATTCAAAAAAGTATATCATAATGAATGACGTTTCAAAGATAAAAATGAGAGAAACATAAAACTCTAAAGCGCAATGTTAAAAATATAAACGGTTGTGAGCACGGGATTTTTACTCCCTACTCACGAGTTCGATGATGAAGTTGTAATTTTTTCACATTTTGCAGGGTTCTGAAATCGTCTAGGAATCATCCACGTTGTTTCTTTAGGATTCCTTTTCTTAAAAAAGCCCAAGCCCAAAATAAAAACCCAGTCAGGCCATGCAATTTCATTAACGACATCGCAATTTCGTTAACGACATGAAAATATCGTTAATGACATTGCTAATGTCGTTGACGATATGGCCAAAGTCGTTAACGACATTGCTAATGTCGTTGACGATGACATTGCTTTTACAAACAGACAAAAAATGCAATTTCTACATCATTTGGTCAAAAAGACACAACTTTATCCCATAATTCCGGATATTCTCCACTTTATAGCCTCTCTAAATGATGTTCAATCCACTTAGTCAAGAAAAGTGGGAAGAAAATGATGAAAAAGATAAAAAAAAATAAGTGAGATAACTTGGACTTTTTGGATTCAAGGGAGCCTATAAGGGGCTGAATTTAGAAAAAGAAAGGAGGGGGGGAGGAAGTTGCAAGAGATAAGGGGAGTCCCAGGAGAAGGAACTGAGGTTTTTAAAAAGAAAACCAAAGAAAACAAAAAAAAAGGATTTTTACTAAAATTTCAAAAGGATTGGTTTTAGTGTTTTTAAATTTCAAAACTCAGAGGAAGAAGGACTACTACCTCCTCTCTTCCACTTTTTTACAAATCATAACCAGGAAGTTCTGCCTTCCCTCAAAGAGTACACCTCTACTCTTAATTTTCATCAAAAACAGCAAAACCAGATCAAAGAAACAAGGAGAGCTTCTTGGAGGACTTCATGGACCTTAAAGAATGTGGATTCATGACTACGGGGTAAGTCTCTAAGTTCCTAGAGTTTGTGCTTACGTTTATATGCTTTTCTTTTTGAAGTTTCGTTTTGTTTTCTGTTATTTCCATTTTCACCCACCAATCTATTTTCCACAATTTATAGTATGATTTCAAATCTGTTTTAATATTTTATTTACATAGACTTATTCTACACATCCTGAGATTTTTAGAATGTTAAAGATTATTCAAATCAGTTAAGTATAGTGAAAGTTATGATCTTTTGAAGTTTTAGATTTTGTTTTTGCTATTTTCTACTATTTCTGTGTTTTTCATGCAAGTCTGGAGACTCGATGTCGTTAATGACATCACCTAATATCTATAACGACATCACCATGTTGTTAACGACATTTCCTAATGTCCTTAATGACATTGGCTTTAGCAGAATACATTTTCACTTTGTTTTGCTCCATTTCGAATCGTTTGAGCCAGGAACGACCTGTTGAGACCCTGGTGAGTTTGGAAATGCATCATTGGGGGTAAAAAACCCCTAAATTGTAATTATTTAAGATTGATATATGATTTATTAATATATTGATATGTTGATTAAGGTTTGGAGAAGCAACGGAAGCACTTCGGGCCATCCATATCGATATCTCCCTTCACAAGGAAGTCGATAACGATATGGATGATATCGTGACCGTTGTTAACCCAAACAATGACTATGTGATGCATGTTCGGCCTAGATCTATGTTTCTAAATGTCGTTTTATGAAGGGAACCCAAAATCCTGGATAACAGGCCTCACACTTTGCCATGCAGTCATTTTCACTAATAAAATCGACCAACATATGTGTAAATAAAAATGAACCATTTTTATTTCAATAACTTTAAACCATCGATGTTTTAATTAGGTCACACGGGCCTTGCTAAAATCAAATCGAACATATGTGCCATATCTTGCGCTAACCTTTGTGGGTGCAGGTTAGATGTATGCCTAGGATTTATTTTCCTTCGGGTATTGTAAATATTATTTTTGGGAAATGTAATTAATAGATTAAGCGCCCGATTGCATCCCCCGAGGTTATGTAACCTTTAATTTTTACTTTTCCGCATTTACTTTCCACATTTACTTAATGCTTGATGTATGGATTAATTGCTTTCCGCATGCGCGTTAAAACATGCAACCTCAAAATGACTTTAGTGCGAATATGCACAATTAAAAAAATACAGTTTTCTGTAAATGTAATATAATGTGATCACTTATGAAATAAGCAACTTATCCCAAACCCGAATCTCTGTGTCTTAGTGTGCCATCCTCCGGACATTAAGTTTCATAGGTTTCTAATTCCTGGAAAGAGCTAATCCAGGTGGCAACCCCACACTAAGATACGGCGGATTAGGGTTTGAATCGACCTAAAAATGTTTTCGCTTTCTCTCAACCAAAAACTTTCCCGGGTCCACGACCCGGTACACCTTTTTTTCAAACACCCCGGTGGACCGCGCCTCTCTTCCTACGCACTCTCGGCCCATCACTCCGTGTCATCCGCTCACAGTGGCGACTCCGCTGGGGATTTTTCTAAAAACTTGTTTTTTCAAAGGTTTTAGATTTTGGATAAGTGCCGAAAATTATTGATCACATTATTCTGTTTTTCTCTTAATTATGACATATTCATAATTTTGCATTGCAATAGAAGGGAATAGCCCATAAGTCTAAAGTGCCCCTATTACCGTGAAGCTGTGAAAGTATCACTTACGATCCCATGGAGACCAAGGATACTTAAGCGGGTGGAACACTTGTTGCCATATCTCATGTACCTCCCTCGTTAGAGGCTTGGAGTGTATTTTAGTGCAACAAGAACCTTCTATATCAACAACCCATTTACAAACCACATGTAAATAAACCATAGGCATTTTCCCTAAGGTGTTACCCCACAAACTACCATGCATTATATTTTCCTGCAAGTGCGCTCCTTAGTATCTTCCCGGTACTAAGAAGAACCAAACTTAGGATAGAGACTAGCCAAAAACCCTACACGCCGGAGTTATATGGTTGGAAGATTGGACGTTGCATGCTATGTGCTATGTATATACTACTTTCAATTTGTCATTGAACAAATGTCATACTGACCATAAATTTTTGCGCAGACACTTGAACGCACACACTCATGATAACATAAAACCACTTAGGGACATCACTTACCCCTTTTTTAGAGAGATATCCACTTGACATCCTGCTATTAGCCCTCACATGGCAAACATACCTTTCTTTTACTGCGTGATGTCCACTTGACATCCGACACTTAGCCCACAAGGGGCAATCACATATCCCATACACTACCTTTGAGATGTTCACTTGACATCCAACTCACAGCCCTTCCGGGGCAATTATACACACCAAAAAGACCAAACGGGGTAAATACCACCCATGATCAAGATAGTGCTTACTAAGCACTCGAACCTCTGTCCGCTTATAATCATGGACTTCTAAGCCTAGGGTATAACACACCATTCTACCTGAACTTGAACCTAGAATTAGATGATGCGACAAGGCAGCGTCACCTAGGATAGGATCATCCTTGGTTATAGCGGTGCCCGCTTGGCACCTGAACCTCTACCCATTCGAGGTAACAGACACACTATACTAAGAGTCACACGGTACAATGCACTATTTACCCGGACTTGCATAATTGTGTAAAAGCTGAACAAAGCCACCTCACGACATGAGAAAGAGCCACAGTTGCGAATTCTCAAAAAGCCTAACCTTTTACCACACCGGTATTACGGTAATCAACCTGTTTGTTCCAAATGGATTGGTAAACATAAGACGCACTTTAAACCAAGCCTATTACCACACGGGTATTATGGCAACAAACTTGTTTGTTCCAAGTGGATTGGTAAACGCAAATCATAACCTCAACTTTTTACCACACCGGTATTAGGCAATCAACCTGTTTGTTCCAAATGGATTGGCAAACATAAGTTACACTTTAAACCAAGCCTATTACCACATGGGTATTATGGCAACCAACTTGTTTGTTCCAAGCGAATTGGCAAACGTAAATCATAACCTTAGCCTTTTACCACACCGGTATTACGGAAATCAACCTGTTTGTGCCAAATGGACAATGCAAACATAAGTCACACTTTAAACCAAGGCTATTACCACGTGGGTATTATGGAAACCAACTTGTTTGTTCCAAGCGGATTGGCAAACACAAATCATAACCTTAGCCTTTTACCATACTGGTATTATAGCAATCAACCTGTTTGTTCCAAGTGGATTGGCAAACACAAATCATAACCTCAGCCTTTTACCACACGGGTATTACGGCTATCAACATTTTTATTCCAAATGGATTGGCAAACATAAGTCCACTTTAAATCCAAGTCTATTACCACAAGGGGTAATACAGACATCAACCTGTTTTGTTCCAAATGGATTGGCAAAACATGAGTTATACCTCAACCACAAGCCTACTACCACATGGGTATTACGGCAATCAACTTGTTTGTTCCAAGTGGATTTACATACAAAACCTTCGACATCACATAGATGTCACCTTAACCTCAAGCCCTCACCACACGGGTCAGGTCTTATTATCATTTGAGTTACGTCTTTATTACTAATGACTAAACCCAGTTTGTTTTAAATGGATTGACAAACATGAATTTTATAGCATCATGGCATGCTAACCCTTTGTGAATGCAACCATAACATTAAACATCTCACGCATTTCTCACATCACAAGTCATGTCATGAAATTTACATGCACGGTCTAATATTCTGCTCATGTATCATAGGGGCTTGGAAGAGGCCTGCTCATCGCTTGGTCCGTGTTTCCTCAATCGTGGTCAACCTGGAGGGGGTTCCATACACTGACTCAAGTGAAGACTCGGGTTCAGACTCAGATTCGGTTCAACGCACATTGATTATGGCCAATCTATGAGAAAAAGGTGCGGGGAGAGGATCTCCCTATCCTTATGGAACAAAACTCTCAATTATCGGTGAGCGCTGAGATTACAGCTGCCTTGAATGCCTTTGCCAACAGCGAACAGCTAGCATCGCTCATTCGCAAGCACATCGGGAGGGCTCAGATTGTAGTATCTAGTCTAGAGGTCACCCTTAAAACAACGGTCTAACTAGATGGCCTGAAAGAGGGGGACCTCCCACCTCATACATGGTGCTCCCAACTACCTTTTATCAGTTCCAGGCAGGACAAAGTCAGCTGAACCAGAATCCATTCTTCCCTTGATAAACTGTCCAGCCAGTATTAGCACCAAGGCCTTTCTACCAAGGAATGACCCAACACCCTATTTCTAACTGGAGTACGTCGGTCGCCTCACAGTTCCAGGCACCTCAACTGCCCCATTTTGCAGCATTTCCCCTGGGGCAATATGGCTCTTATCTAAGCACAAGGAATGCCTTCCTCCAACAACTAGGAATGGCAAAACTATGGCAACAATTCTTGGCCACTCACGGTGGCCACCTAAGGAACACATACCCTGCACAACCTACAATCGAGGATGAAGACAGCTTACCTCCAAACTTCACAATGCCGCAGTTTGAGAAGTACGTATGATCTGGCAACCCGCGCTCTCACTTGACACATTATCAAATAGTGATGAGAGCATTAAGGGTCAGCGAAAGGATGATGGCTAAGCTCTTTGTCGTCACCTTGGGCCAGTCAATGAATGGTACAGCCACCTCCCGCTGGACATAGCTACCGATTGGAATAGCCTCGCTCAAGCCATGCTGGGGCATTATGGTTTCAACTCTCAAACGGAAACCATGATGCAACATCTGGAGGCTGTAAGGTAGGAGCAGGGTGAGAGCTTCAAATCCTACTTTGCACGTTGGATGGCTACCCAAGTCAGGCTTAGGGCTCACTTAAGCCTACCAGAGATGATAACCAAGCTTCTGGACAGTGCACTACCATTATACAGAAACAAGTTTGGGTCAGACATCTTCTCCAGCTACTAGGAAGTGTTTGAGAAGGCAGACAAGATGGAGCACTTTGAATCCATGGAGTACTTTGAATCTGAGGAGTGCTAGAATAACCCATGCTTGATTATGTAATAATTTAGCATTTATCTACTTTACCCATGGGGCTTTTTGAATTTTTTAATAAATTGAACTTTGTTTATTTGCTTGATATTCTATCAATGACATCACGCATTCTCATAAGCATATACATATTGTTTTTAGCACATGTGACATGTCATGTCATGAAATTAATTTGGGTATAAATGGATTCCCCATAATAAATTCAAATGATTTGACTCTTGAGAGAAAGTGAGAGACAAATACATGTACTTAGACAATGCGTGATAGCAATTGCCTCATCATACAAGGACAAAAGATCAATGGAAAGATCTCCAAGCACGAAACGTCCACTGACTCATCCAAAGATCAAAAGGATCAGAGCTAGAATAAGGCCAAAATGTCGACCAAGCAAGTTGGGACCAAACAACTAGTGCAATGTCACAAAAAAGGGGTCAGATCGTTGCACATGTCAACAACTCCATTCATAAAACCAAACAACCAAAGCAATACCACAAAGAAGGAGTCGGATCGTTGAACACGTCAATAGCTCCATCGCCACCATTCATAAGACCAAACAACAGTTGCAATGTCACAAAAAGAAATCAGATTGTTGAACACATCAACAACTCCATCACATGGATCACCACCATTCAAGGGACAATCAAACGGAAGTCAATACTAAAGATAAAAAGGAGTCAGATTGTTGAACCAGTCAACAACTCTTTTGCACGACTCGCTACTATTTGCGGGGCAATCATCGCACCATCGAAGGAAACGCCAATGATCAAGACTCATCATCACATACACCTCAAGCCAGCAAAGCAGCGCGAGCACCAACCAATCGATTAGAAATGCTGAACGAGATAACAAAAGAAGTCCTGGACATGGACAACGACCGATCAACCAAATCTACCAAATCAACCAATTGCTATCACGCATAGGTAAAAGAAATAAATCAATGAAAAGCAGTACGAACAAAAAAATAAAATTGTATATATCCTGTCAATTAACACTCGGTTAGTTGAGCAAAAATTTGGGCCTATTTTCAAAACACAAAAACAATAGTCCGCTAAGTTGAAAACCTGAAAAGGGTGGCTCAGGCAAAACTTAGGACATCGAGAGAACCATATTGGTTAGAAAACCTGAGAGGGCTAATCAATGGCAGGAGTCAAATCATTTGAAATATTTATACCATTGTTAAGCTCATCAATGAATTGTCATTTTTGCTGAATCTTCATGCATATGCTTACTTTGATTGCTTGCATGCCAATGGTAGAATATCGCAAGTAAACATCCAAAAAATGAAAAAAAAAGAAAAGAAAAATGGGTCTGCTGGATTGAAAACCTGAAAGGGCGGTCCAGGTAAAAATTAGGATAAGGTTCGATAGATTGAAAACCCGTAAGGGCGATCTATGCAGAAATTAGAACCATCATCAAATTCATCATCTCCTTCTCGGAACGGTACGTGCACGGCATTATATACCTTCAACACTTTAGGCAAACGGCTTCCAAGTGATCATCACCGACACAATGTGGGATCAACGACTCATCCAGACTTTCATCAAACCAGATCCAAGCTTTAAACTCGAATCTGATTCAATGAACCCATGGTCATCGCTTTGATGAAGTCATCCATGGAATCCCTAACAAGACAAATCCTAGGGGCAACCAAGCACCAACATAAGAGAAGGCTTTTCAATGAACAAAGCCCAAGGCACCTACAACGAATGAACATACATCATATGATATATATTGTTCGTACATAAAGTCATTCATACATGCATATGCATTATATTAGTTACAGGTCAAGGCGATGCTAAACGGAGGCAATGCCATTACGACGAGAAAAACACTATAACTCCACATGAGGAAACTACAAGTATCAAGAAGATGTCAGAGCAGCACATCATCAAAATTGAGAATGACTATGGCTCAAATCAAGTCATTTCAACTTTCATCAAATTCAAGCCTACATAGACCTCTTTCAAGAAGCATTACAACATCACAAAAGCCTCCTAAAATAACGGAGCAGCCATCAGGACATCCCCGAAAATCTCAAACTCAAATTTCCATGTTTATCATGGGCCTAAAGAAAAATTTCTTAGGACCCTCATGTTTTAATTCTTGATTGAAGGGGTAAAAATTTTTGCTTTCGACAATCTCAATCAAGGAATTAAAACATATATCTCAAGTGTCTACTAATAAAATTCCTCATTCTTGTAGGTACCCCTTCAACTCACAAGGGGCATCCAATTCAGACCGCAACGGACAACCATCCCATAGCGGATTTCAACGAAGACTCACAACAGTCAACATATCATCGAAGGCATAGAGCACACGGCTTTCATCCTTTCCTTAGCAGTTCCGAGGGTCACAGTCAACTCACGGTCAACTCACAAGGGGCATACAATTCAAACCGCAACGGTCAACCATCCCATAGCTGATTTCAATGAAGACTCACAGCAATCAACATATCATCAAAGGCATGGAACACACAACTTTCATCCTTTCCCTAGCAGTTTCGAGGGTCACAGTCAACCTAGAGGTCAACTCACAAGGGGCATACAATTCAGACCACAATGGTCAACCATCCCACAGCAGATTTCGATGAAGACTTATCACAGTTGACGTATCATCAAAGGCATGGAGCACATGGCTTTCATCCTTTCCCCAGTAGTTTCAAGGGTCATAGTCAACCCACGGTCAACTCAAAAGGGGCATCCACCGCAGACTTTCTACAGTCCGCATACCCTTTGGGACTTTCTATAGTCCATTCAGACTTTTTATAGTAAACAAACTTTCTATAATCCTCAATCTTCTTCGGACTTTTTACAGTCAACGGACTTTCTACAGTTCGCATTCCTTTTCAGACTTTTTACAATTAACGGACTTCCTACAGTCCACATTCATTTTTTAGACGTTTTACGGTCAACAGACTTTTTGCAGTCCAAATCTTCTTTAGACTTTTTCCAGTCACCGGACTTTCTACAGTCC
>CATIWQ010059268.1:0-10640 GCA_949673415.1 Euphorbia schlechtendalii | reverse complement strand
CTTATGTTTAAAATAGAAAAAAACCCTTTCTTCTATCGTCTCCCCTTGTCAATTTCGGCTACCATTATAACCCAGAATCCCGCAGACTGTAGCATTCGCCGTCGCCTTTAGTCGAGGTAAATGTTTTCGTCTTCAATTTCTTATTAACTACATTGGTTGCTTAGTGAAATTTTTTAGTTTTCTTGTTTGTAATTGATTTTCTATGTGTTTATTTAAGAGTTGAAGCAGGTTGATAGAGATGATCAAGAGACGATTCTATAGGCACGAACACGGGGATAAAGATGAAAAGTCTTCGAATTCATCTTCTTCCTCGTCTTCTTCTGATTCTGACGGTACAGCACAGTCAGAAGATCATTCCGAAGGTGTGGAGTTGAATGTTACTGATAAATCGCCTTCCTCCTCGTCAGGTATGTTAAACCTTTTGCTTTTTCTCATTTTTTTTCTTATGTCTCTGAACTCTACTTGATTTATGTATAAGCAATAACTTCGATTATTTATTTATTTTCAAAAAGAAAAATTTACGCATGTTTTTGTATTGAGCTGAATCCTTGACGGCAATCTGCTATATCTTGTATGCCCAAATTTCTAAAAGTAAAAGTAACATATGCAACCTTTTTTTTCTTCTGTGCATGCGGTTTAAGATGTGTGCCTTGTGTAGGGTGATAGTATAAAAATATATGTTCTGTATTTTTCAACTTGTTTGATTTTTTTTGTTTTGGGTGCTTACTTCCCTTAACAAAAAATGTCGTGTCTTGTAGTTTTTCTTACATCTCATGGTGTTGGTGATTGGAATTATCTTTTAATCTTCAATTTCATTTGTGTAATTGCAGGATATGAGAGTGAGAATAGCTCAGCAGATGAAATTAATGTTGACTCTACTGGTAGGATTTCTCTTCCATTTGAATTGTACAACTTTTGTAAGGCATCTTCATGTTCAATTAGAAACCTGTATCTTCTTCTTGGCTATTTTGCAAGATTTAGTTATTGTTATGGTGGGATATGAGCTCAGTGTAAATTGAAATAACCATTTCATGCATTATCCTGGCCATCTATATAGCTGCTTTTTTCTTAAGAATATTTATTCATATGCAATTGGTCTCTGCTTTATACACTGTGAGCTTTTATATTTGACTTCTTGAGTTCTTTTGGATAGATTTTATCTCTGTTAATTAGATTAATAAATATGTAAACTTGGCACTGTTAGTACTGCAGATCTGATATGCAGTGTTTTTTGTTTGTTAGAGCAATCACCTTTGTACAAAATCTGTTTAGAAGTAAAGTTGGATGATTTTACATATGGACATTTCCTGTCCTGTTTTATCTTCTGGAAATTGTACCATTTTTAGTTGGTTTAACTTCATTATACAAGACTATTGGTTTTCTTATTAAATCATGCATCTAAAATATAAGTTTCATAGGTATTTTTTGTTTATTATCATTCAAACATAGGTTGTCTGCTCTTGGTGATGAGATTCTGTGCTTAGTGTTTTATGATACCTTGTTTTGTTGTACCTTGGATTCTGTTTTGCAATAAATATAGCATGTTGCCTCTTTTGATAATCCAACCAAGTACTATATAATCTTTGGTTTTGTTGTATTTGTACTGGACTATTATTTTTGAAAGCATGCTTTGTGTTGAAATTATATTTCATTCCGGTCAAGCAAGCATTTTATGTCAATTGTAATGAACTGGCAAAAGCATTATTTTATCTTTTGTTATCTGTTTCCTTATCCATAGGTAGAGGACTCGTTCTTCCTTCTTTGTTTTCTGAATTTGGGAATATGATATAACAAATAGCTCAAAATTTATGCATTGGCTCATTGATGAATTTAGGTTGTCCCAGTGAAGATGATGGAAGCGAAAGTGACAAGAAAAAAGCTGGTAGCCTTCAACTTTCTGGGAAACACGGAGCTAGTTTACCTAAGAAAGAGACAGGAGAGAATTCACTGCCAGCTGAAATGACAGATTTTGTTATGAAGTTCAAGTCAGTATATAGGTGTCGGCTTTGTCCTAGAATAGTCTGCTTGACCAAGGAGACTATGAACACTCACCTCTATTCTAAGGTATGATTTCATGATTCTACCATTCCCTAAAGTTGAATTTTGTGTTTACGTTATCTTTCCACACTCTAAAAAGTGTTGGTAACTCATGAATTTATCTTTTGGAGTTTTTCTTGTGCCTCAAGTTTACTTTGTTTCTGACTTGTAGATTGATAATTGACAATTTCCATCTCATTATTCTTGCTGCCGCTCCTAACCCTTTGCTCAATGTTAGTGAGTTGACTTTCTGATTTGTAGGAAATCGAGCATCAGGATTGATCAAGTCAATCGAGATAATTAGTTAAATGGGATTAGAATAGGAAATTCTTAATTGCAGCATAAACTTGGTTCTGGGGCTTAGGCACGTGTTGTTAGTTGTTACTGTTTAGTTACTGGTGATTTCATGTCCTTTCCTTCATCTCGTCTCTAAATAAAAATCTCGTTGCTTTAATTTCCTTTTGTCCAGTACGGAACAAGGCTTAACCATTCAAATTCAGTAACTCATCATTTTCAATGAGACAAAAAGTTTTCTAGTTTCGAATTTAGACCACAGTTGTCACATACAGTAGGCAATCACGGCTGAGGTGTTAGTTAATTCTGCTGGCAGTTGTTTTACTCCAATTACAGTGTCTAGAACTAGAAGTAGTTGTAGAGTAATTACATAATAAATCAGGAATAAAGAGAAAAGCATGGGTTAATATCATATTTTACACCTTTAAATAGTTTGCTAACTAAGAGAAGGATGTTAAAAACTGTTGCAGAGGCACATTCGATCAGAGAAATTACTGAAGGAAAACAGACTGAAGAGCATGCTCAACAGTGATGGGGAAATCGAGAACCAAGAAACCCCAGCAGAGATGCATGCTCGAATCATGGCTCTAGCCCAGGTTAGTTTCTCTTTTACCTTGCACATTCCAAACTAAATGCTACTATAGTAGCTTCACTGATTTCTCTATTGGTACAGAGTAAATCAAGAAAGAAAAACAAGGGCGGGAGGCAGCGCCAAAACAAGAGATTGAGAAAGAAGGTGCTTGCTTCAACTCTCTCACCAATTAATTCTGTTTTGTAGGTCACTTTGATAAGCATGATTCAATGTCGAGTGCAGAAAGACGGTCCAAATGCGGAGAAAACAAATGAATCCATAAAAAAAGGGGACAAGAAGAGGCACAAAAGCCAAAGTTGAAGTGATAAAACAAGTGGTTGTGGGTGGAATTCGAAGGGATATTTTGTAATTTTATCGGATCAGATGCTGTATGTTCTGATTTCTGAGGTTGTTTGTTTTGGCTAATTTCTGGCTTTCGACCAAGTGGAAGCTGTTTGAGAAATCTGTTGTTAGAGATTAAATTTTGATAAATCTTATTTATCCATTCAATTTACGCCAGTAATAAGTACATTGCTTTAAATATTCTTTTTCTTACACCTATTTTTCGAAATTTGAAGTTGATCACAATTTTTATTAATTTATAAGTTGATTCTGACTATTCGAGGTGCATTGCAGCAGCAAACCATGCATCTATTAGCTGTGGATAAAAACTCTGAAAAATCATAAATTTAAAATGTAAAATCTATATATAAATAGATGAATGTATATATTAAAATCAATTTATCAATTAATTTTATATGAATTTTATTTTTACAAAGTTCTCATATTTGGCTGGGATTAGGGATGTTAATAAAGCAATGAATACCCGAAAATCAAGAAATCAAAACTGATAAGTGTCGGGATTGACCATAATATTTTTTTCCTAGGCATGTGTGGAATGGATAAAAAATAATCCTTAAAATACTAAATTGGGAATTACTGAAATCACACTCAAAAGTGTTGGATGCGGAATGAGTATTGTACCACCCGCACTGAACTTGTACCGTTGACATCCTTGACTAGGATAACCAAAAATATAAAATTCAAGTGAATTTCTAAAACTTTATACTTTGGAACGATTCTAATAGTATTCTACGCAATAAACAAGGGTTATCCTAAAAATTGCCAGCGTTTTGCTAATTTAACGGTCACTCTTGACAATTTTATCATTTTATAAAAATTGAATATTTTCCCTTTCAACCTTTCATCTTCTTCCTCAACCTCTCATCTTTTTAAAAAAGCTCTATTTCCAAGCCATTCAAATCTCAATCTTTCAACAAAATCAACACAAAAATCATTTAAGAGCAACATATAATGAATGAAAGCCCATCAATTTGATATCGGGTAAGCTTTTATTTTGAAAAATTCTATGAAAAACGAACTTAGAACCCTAATTCTCACAATCTCACTTCCAAACATCTTAAAAATTAATCTTTCAACAAAATCAATGATAAAATCATGTGAAAGCAACATCGTAAGAAAGAAAAACCACACATTGTTCTCGGTTAAGGTTTTATTTCGTAAATTACATGAAAAAATATTATTTGACAGAATAATGAGACAAAATCTACAAGAACGACCACCGTGTGTTTTTCATTTTATAATAAATTCACAAATTGCAAGATAACTTTATTTTAACTTATTTCCAACAAAAAATTATTACCATTTAAACACATATTACTCCAAGCTAGTGTAAATATGTGAATATAATTAGTTAACAGGTTGTGACTGACGGAATCAACCATTTTGTTAGTTGACAGGTTGTGAAAGACGGAATCAAACATTTTGTGGTACTTATATGTGAATGAGATTTGATTTAACTTTCATTTGTAAGTCAATATATTGCAAGATAATCTCATTTTAACTTATTTTCAACCATAAAATGATTATCTTTTAAACACATATCACTCCAAGCTAGTCTAAATATGTGAATACAATTGGTTGACAGGTTGTGATAGACAGATTCAACCATTTTGTTAGTTGACAGGTCGTGACAAACGGAATCAACCATTTTATGGTACTTGTTTGTGAATAAGAACATATTTTACTTTCATTGTTAAGTCACTATATTGCAAAATAACCTCAATTTAATTTATTTCCAACAAGAAATGATTACCTTTTAAACACATATCACTCCAAGCTAGTATAAATATGTGAATACAATTAGTTGATAGGTTGTGATAAACAGAATCAACCATTTTGTGATACTTGTATGTGAATGAGAATCGATTTTACTTTCATTGGTAGTCACTATATTGCAAGATAACCTCATTTCAACTTATTCCCAACTAGAAATTGCTATCCTTTAAACACATATCACTCAAAGATGGTGTAAATATGTGAACACAATTAGTTAACATATTGTGACATACAAAATCAACCATTTTGCGGTACTTATATGTGAATGAAAACTAATTTTACTTTCATTGGTAGTCACTATACTACAAAATTACCCCATTTGAACTTATTCACAACCAGAGTTGACTACCATTTAAAAAAATATCACTCTAAGTTTGTGTGAATATGCGAACACAATTACTTAACAGATTGTGACAGATAAAATCAACCATTTTGTGATACTTGTAAGTGAATGGGAACTTGTATAATTTTCTTAAAATACTTTATTTCAAATTAATAGATGTTATCCTTAATTTTATTATGTTTGTGTTGCATAAATTACAAATAAGTTAGTAAATTTATTATCAAAATAAAAAATACCTATTTATCACAAAGATCTAAAGAAACGACAAAGATCTACAAAAGGGATAAATAGGCATTTTTTTCATTTTGATAATAAATTCACTAACTTAATTTTAATTTATGCAACACAAATACAATAAAAAGTAAGGATAATATCTATTAATTTGAAATAAAATATCTTAAGAAAATTATACAAGTTCCCATTCACATACAATTATCGCAAAATAGTTGATTATGTCTGTCACAATCTGTTAAATGATTGTGTTCACATATTTACACCAACTTAGAGTGATATGTGTTTAAATGGTAGTCAATTCTAGTTGAGAATAAGTTTAAATGAGGTTATCTTGTAGTATAGTGACTACCAATGAAAGTAAAATCAGTTTTCATTCACATACAATTACCACAAAATGGTTGATTTTGTATATCATAATATGTTAACTAATTGTGTTCACATATTTACACCATCTTTGAGTGATATGTTTTTAAATGGTAGCAATTTCTAGTTGGAAATAAGTTGAAATGTATCTTGCAATTTAGTGATTACCAGTGAAAGTAAAATCAATTCTCATTCACATACAAGTACTACAAAATGGTTTATTCTATCTGTCAAAACCTGTCAACTAATTGTATTCACATATTTATACTAGCTTGGAGTGATATGTGTTTAAATGGTAATCATTTCTAGTTGGAAATAAGTTAAAATGAGGTTATCTTGCAATATAGTTGGAAATAAGTTAAAATGAGGTTATCTTGCAATATAGCGACTAACAATGAAAGTAAAAGCGGTTCTCATTCATATACAAGTACCACAAAATGGTTGATTCCGTCTATCACAACCTGTCAACTTATTGTATTCGCATATTTACACTAGATTGGAGTGATATGTGTTTAAATGATAATCATTTATGATTAGAAATATCTTAAAATGAGGTTATCTTGCAATTTGTGAATTTATTATAAAATGAAAAACACACAGTGGTCGCTCTTGTAGATTTTGTTGCATTATTTTGTCAAATGATATTTTTTCATGTAATTTGCGAAACAAAACCGTAACCGAGAATGATTTGTGATTTTTCTTTGTTGCTATGATGTTTTCACATGATTTTAGTGTTGATTTTGTTAAAAGATTAAGGTTTGAGATGTTTGGAAGTGAGGTTTTGAGAATTAGGGTTCTAAGTTCGTTTTTCATAGAATTTTGCGAAATAAAAGCTTACCTGATATTAAATTGATGGCTTTACCTTCATCATATGTTGTTCTTAAATGATTTTTGTGTTAATTTTGTTGAAAGATTAAGATTTGAATGGTTTGGAAGTGGAGATTTTTGAAAGAAGTTGAGAATTTGAGGAAGAATATGAAAGGTTGAGAGAGAAAATGAAAGGTTGAAAAAGAAAAGATTTAATTTTTATAAGTGGGAAAAATTGTCAATAAAGGAAAAGATTGGGTGGTAATTAACAAAACGCTGGCGGCCCAAATAAAGAACTCTATATAAAGAAACAAGTTCTTATTGCACTTGTAAGTTTTTGTCTACCACTATGGGTGAACAAATAGGTTAAAAAACTGATAAAGTTATTGTCTACCATTATGGATGAACAAATCAGTTAAAAAAATTATTTAAATAACCAAAAACTTAATTGGTAGACAATTAATAAATGAAACAAGACCAAATTGTATTAGTTTTGATTGGTTAAAATTGAAATTTTTATAGCGATTAGGATTTTAAATAAAACTGAATCATATGCACTTTATAATATACAAATTAATTTGTAACTAGTACCTACATTTTAGGGTATATGAATGAGGTATTTTTTGAAAAGCCTCCTGAGAAATAATGTGTTTCTCTTTTGGGAAAAGATTGGGGTGGGTGCAAATTTCGGGGCAAACGTCCCAACTAGGTTGATGCGTTTGCTTGCCTGCAAAACACCCACCCCTCTTTTAATCCATTAATAAAAGTTCACGAGTGAGAAGGTTATGTACAATCTAGAAGAAGATTCGGGTCACGAAAACATCGCTTACCCCGAATGGTAAAAAATGCCTATTACATGAAAAAATGAATCTATAATGGCAATAGCTGGCTAAAAGAATATCCACCACTCGAGCCTCGCATTCGAAAATCAGCTTGTTCATTCGTCTCTAAAAATTCCAAGCAATTATGAACCAAAGCGATGTTGCAAAGTCCCTACATGGTCCCACACGGAATAACTCACACCAACAATCTAAAAACATGTGTCCCGACGTCGGTATAGTAAACACCACACCAAACATTCGGAAGAGTTCGCACCAAATTAGTCGAGCCTTTGAGTAATGGAATAATGCATGTTCCATCGACTCAATACCTCCACATAATGGGAAGCCAACTTCCTCTATGCATCCCCTCCGATAAAGAAAAAATTTCGAAGGTATTCTCCCGTGCCAAACAAGCCATCCAAAGAACTTAATTTTTGGAGCAAGTCAAGTCTTCCAAATGACATTAAAATCCAATCTCCTGGGTTGACCCGAACCATACATACTCTTGTAAAAGCCACTTGTCGAGAACACCCCATTCCCCTCGGTACCCATTCAAACCCATCAGCCTCTGCCCCCCAAAATAGCTCCCTCTCTACTAGCTCACCCGCTTCATCATCACCATGTGTAAACATACTCGGAATAGATTGCATAACCCATCTCCTAAGTTGATTGCACCTCTCTAGGTAATTCGCATGCAAGTTCCTCTTCCAAAATGGTCTACAAAAGGGTGTTAATACAAAGATAGAAGTGAAGCCTCAACTACCGAGCATGACTTTCAGTTGCATATTCCAAAGAGATCTTCAAATAACGATGTTAAAGAAACATTCGATGTCCAATTATCAAACTAGAAAGACACATCAGCCCCATTCCCGATCTTAGCCCTTTCATTCACTTTAAAAATACCCCAAAATCTTGAGTTTGATACACAACATGCAAATATTCCTTTCCACACATGAGAAAGTCCCCAGAGATCGTCGCACTCCAAAATAGCCCACGAAATTAGATTGTACCTCCTCACACATAGTTCATACCACATCGAAGCCTTATCGTTGCACCTAATTTTCTAAACCCACTTCAACAAAAGACTACAATTGACTACCTTAAAGTCTCTTATGTATAAACCACCATCACAAACTGGGAGCGATATTTTGTCCCACCCCACCTTACAAATACCCCGCACTTGGCATCACCTTTCCAAAGAAAGTTTCTCATTAGTTGTACCAATTTAGCCTTCACTGATGATGGGAGCTTATAAATCAATAGCAAATAAATTGGTAGAGATGCAAGTACCAACTTAATCAAAACTACCCTTCCACTATACGACAAACATCATCCTTTCCACCCTTGTAACCTATTATGGAATTTCGCTATCAACCGTTTCCAACTTGAATTGGGAATGTGATGAAAACTCAACGGTGCACGAAGATTAACGATAGAAAACTTCTCCATTTTACAACCAAGTGTCTCAGCACAATTGATCACTCTATCATCATCCACGTTAACACTAAGCAATGAGATCTTATGAAAATTAATACTCAATCCCGACATAACCTCAAAGCACTTTAAAATCTTCATAACTGTCAGAATTAAGGCCTCATTAGTTGAAATATAACATAAGGTATCATCCGTAAACTGAAGTAAAGAAATATCCCTCAAGTACCCATCTATTTGAAAACTCGGTAACAAACCGGACCTAATGCTTGCATAAAATAATTGTTTCAGCCCCTCTATGGCTAACACAAAAAATAAACGGTGAGATTGGGTCACTTTACTTGACACCTCGTTGAAAACGAAGTGGATCACTCAGTTGCACATTAATTAAAATTGATGTAGTCGAGTTCTTTCTACACTCCGATAACCAACTAATCCACCTTTCACTAAAACCCATTTTATGTAGTACTGCATCAATAAATTCCACGAAATACAATATACGCCTTCCGAAAATCAAGTTTTATAGCAAAACACGAACGCCTACTAACATGGATAGAATGAATTACCTCCAACGCAATGAACGAACATTCATGGATACTCCTTCCCTTAACAAAAGCAAATTGATTTTCCGAGATCAATTCCGGGAGATACGGTTTAAGCCTAGCCGCAAGCACTTTAGAAACGATCTTGTAAATCTCATGCACCAAAGTGATTGGCTTGAAATTACTTAAAGTCGATGACCCCGAAACCTTCAGGATTAGCATGGTGTTGGTCCGTAAACTGGCTGATAACAACAACAAAAGGGGGTGAATGCGTAAACTGGGTTACTTTTTGGACATTTTTCAATTAAAATTAACTCAGTATGGTTTTTATATGCGTGATGAGTATACATGCTGAGTGCGATATAAAAATGCATAAACTACTTGTCTCAGCTGGCACAGTTTATCTTCAACCTTCAACTGAGTAAAGATTACTCAGTGCGAGTTGGATAATAAGCAAATAAATGATGAGATATGAATGAGCAAGAAGTTCATGAAGCTAATCACTTAGAGTTAGAATGATTACACCTGAGATTTTATCTTGGTTCGGCCACTAGCCTACCTACAGGCCTCGGATACCGTCTCCAAGCTTTAATCCACTAGTGGTTCATTCCTTCAATAGGAGGAGAAGCCTTTACAGTGGCTAGACTCTATTACAGAAAGTTCCTCCTTTCTAACTACCTCTCAAACTTAGTTTTTGTACCCTTCCCAAACTGACACTCAAGATAAATAGAATATAGCAAACTGAATTCAACTTATAATACGTTGAATCCTTACAAGGTTAATCCTATGAGTGATTCTCTCTATTAAAATCTGATAGATCTATTGATTGTTTGATTATTGCTTGCTAGTGAATTTCTTGAAAGCATAGAAGATTTTCGCTAGGTTTTGCTCTTAGGAATTTCAAGGTGATTTACCAAGTTTGAACGTCTGCTTCAATCTTCTATTTATATTGTAGATCTCTGAGAAGTAGCCGTTGCAAACTTTGAGGATATCGTAAATCTTTAATTTCTCATTTCAATTAATCTTTTAAATCTTCCCGTTGGAGATAGATTTCAGGA
>CATIWQ010059244.1:0-13296 GCA_949673415.1 Euphorbia schlechtendalii | reverse complement strand
GGGAGTTTGTGAGGTTTTGGGTGTAATTGGATTAAGGGTTTTGAATGTTTTTCTCCATTTCTTTTGTATTGTTATTTCTCAATTAATTAGTGCAATATTTTGTTATCGTTATATTCTTCCAAATAAATATTTGGTTCCGCTGCCGGGATTATTTCCCTAACAACCTGTTTTTTCCTTCATAGCGTTAATCTTACATGGCATGAAAAATAATAAAGAGGATGTCCAATTTGCGTTTCGCAAATGATTGATCGACATCTAAATCTTGCGAATCTCATGTATATGCGATTATCATGTTCTATTATGCTCTATAACCATTATGTGTGTCACAATAACCCAACAATATCATCAATTATAAGTACACTTGTGCTTGAAATTTAATAAATCAGGTTAGGTAACTTGTGGTTGAAGGGCTAAATTTCTCACCCATCTCTCTCTTGAATAATGCAGTTAACTTTTGGGTACTTCATTCGTCCCATCTTTTATATTGTCCAAAGGGAAGTCACTATCAATGCACAAAAAGAAATAATCTTGCAATATTTTTCACATATTTACACCCTTCCATATCATTGGCCTATAATTTCATGTACTTTTTAGCTTATTTGTTTACAAAATACTTTTTATATATAAGCATTTCAAAATAAAATGTGACGTTTTAATAAAATTAGTAATTGAGGGCATTTAAAATTTTTGGTAAAGTTAACATGTAAGCAATTTATTAATGATAATATCAATAACATGAGAACAATTTTTTACTTCGCAAACTTTCAAAAGCAATAAGCTGCTTAAAAGTAAGTTACAAAATCAGTTGTAGTTTTCGGTAAAAAAACCTCATTAGCTAACTCATAATAAAAAAAAAAGGATCTACAAATTGAGTTGAAGAGCTCCTAATTTGATAATCCCATCATGTCAAGTTTATGAAACTAATTATTAGGGAATTGTGGACTAGTGGAAGGCTCTAAACAAATAAATTTTCTATTAATCTCAGTTCTTAGCTGAAATAGCATTACATACAAATATTGTTAGAAAATTAATATATATTTCTTTATAAAAGAAATATTAATAACTTGAATTACATAATATGGAAATCGTAGAATTGAAAATATTATAATAAATATCAAATATAAAATAATGAAATATCGAAATAAATCTTTTCCTTGAAAACGAGAGGGTTCTGTTGAGCCCCGAATCGATTTCCTTAAGATATATTTTACCTTGTATGGTAAAATATCTCCCAGGATACAATCACAAACGTTAGACGAACTCTACCAAGTGTATATGCTATCACCGAATGAAGGAATTCTAAGAATCTAAAGATCAGAAGCTGAATAAAAAAAATTGAGCAGAAAATTTTATAAAGCAGAAGGATTTCTGCTCATTTTTTCAATTTCCTTGAAATTTGTACATTTGTACAAATCAAGCATTTATTGGCCGTATTTTATTATAATATATTAAATTATATTATTATTAATATTTTCTTTTAAATTTTCTGCAATCCCCACATAAAAGAAAATCTAACGACAAACTCGATTTAGTGATAGCATTATACAATCAATATTTGCATAGGATAGGTGGACTACAAGCCTTGAACCTTCACTTGTGAAAGTATATTTACTATATTTTCTGACTAGTAGACGCGATGTCATTGAACTATTCTGACGTTTAGGTAAATGATGATATACTTCACACAAATACTAATTCTAACTCAGTTTTGGTTCTCATGGTTATGTTCGTATGATCATGAACATCTTTTGGTTCTGTAAGAGTTTATGATAACTAACCCCCATTAGTTTCTTTTGAAGCAACCCCACTTCACTCTCACTTATGTGATCTTTTTTGCTCAAACTCTGATGCACAAAGAATCATTCAAAGCATTGTAATATGCTTAACCTTAACCCTTGTCACTGTTTACATCATAGGAATGGACACGAGATTACCCCACAGTGACCTCACAAGGTCTATATAATTAGATTGTCCCATTGAACATAGATCTTGGGATCTCCAATCTAACATGATTGTGTTTTCCCTCACATAACGCCTTATATATTCATGGGCTTTAGTCCCATTCCTCTAGATTTCTTTTCAACTTGATCTCTGTTTAACCCTTTGGTTAGCGGATCCACTAAGTTATCTTTTGATCCTACAAAATCAATAGAGATAACTCCTGTTGAGATCAGTTATCTAATGGTATTATGTCGATGACGCATGTGTTTAGACTTTCCGTTATACATCATAGTTTGCGCTCTTTTAATCGCTGCTTGATTATCGCAACGTATACATATTGCAGGCACAAGCTTAGGCCATTCAGGAATATCCTCTAAGATTTTCATAGCCATTCAACTTCTTCTCCCATTTTATCTAGGGTTAAAAACTCAGCTTCCACGGTGGAACGAGTTATAATTGTTTGCCTTGAGGATTTCCATGAAACTACACATCCTCCTAGAGTGAACACTTATCCATTTATACCTAATGTCAACTATCCAGCTGGGATCAAAATATGCTTATGGTACAGCAGGTTGTCTCGTATAATGCAGTCCATAATTACGAGTATATCGTAAATACCTTAGTATTCTCACGATAGCATTCCAATGGCTTTACTAGGATTACTCGTAAATTTGCTTAAACTGCTTACAGTATAAGCAATATCAAGCCTTGTGTAGCTTGTAAGGTACATTAGACTACCTATAACCCTTGCATATTCCACTTGGTTTATGCATTCACCTTTGTTCTTAGATAGATGTAGGCTGATTTCTAACGGCGTTTGGCTATACTAAAATCACCTTTGTTAAACTTGTCTAGAATCTTATCAACATAGTGTGAATGCGTTAATATGAAATCGTAAGGTGAGCGCTTAACTTGGATGCCCAAAATTACATCCGTTAGTCCCATATATTTCATGTCAAATCTTGAATTTAACATATTCTTGGTACTTTTTACCATCTTTTCATTGCTTCCAACAATAGGTATGTCATCAATATACAACATATCCATTGTTTGTAGTTTTGACATATATACTTTTGTCACACTCATTAATACGATATCCACTAGCCATCATGACATTATCAAATTTCTTATACCATTGTTTTGGTGCTTGCTTTAAACCATATAAAGATTTCACCAATTTACACACTTTCTTTTCTTGACCTAGAGCTAAACATCCCTCAGGTTGTTTCATGTAGATTTCTTCTTCCAGATCTCCATTAAGAAAAGCAGTTTTCACATCCATTTGATGTACTTCAAGATTTCGCAAAGCAGCAATTGCATGTATCATCCTATGGAGGTTATTCTCATCACAGGAGAATAAGTATCAAAGTAGTCAAGGCTTTCTTTTTGTCTATAACCTTTTATGACTAAATGAGCCTTATACTTATCAATTGATCCATAAGCTTTTAGCTTATGTTTGAAAATCTATTTAGAATTTAGTGGCTTTGTTCCGGGAGGAAGGTCCACTAATTCCCATGTATGATTTTGCAACATGGAATCAATTTCACTCCGTATGACTTCTTTTCATAAAGGACTTTCTGTGGAGCTTATAGCTTCTTTTTACGTTTGAGGTTCTGCTTCAACCATATATGTTAAGAAGTCTGGACCATATGATTTTTTAATCATTTTCCTTTTACTTCTTTTAGGTCCTACCTCATGATCAGTCTCATTCTCTTCTTGACAATTTCTTCTTCAACTACTAGTGGAAGATTGTCAATGTTATCAGTATATTGTTGATAAACTTGACCATCGTTTTCAAATAATTTCATGAGATCTTTAAATCCTACACGTTCATTTAATTCCTTATATGGAAACACGTCTTAAAAAAATGAAGCATCTTTTGTATCTATCAAAGTGTTCTTATGTATTTCGAGGTTTTTAGATTTATACATAAAAACCAATATGCATTACTATTCTCAGCATATCCAATGAAAACACAATCCATTGTTTTTGGACTTGTTCTCATTCGTTTAGGTAATGGAGCCATTACCTTTGCAAGATATCCCCACACTTTTAAGTAATTATATGAAGGTTTTTTACCTTTCCATAATTCATAAGGAGTTTTTCTTGTTTCTTACATGGTACCTTATTCAAAAGATAATTTATTGATAAAATAGCATCACCCCATAAGTTTTGTGGTAAACCCAAATTGGTTAACATTGCATTCATCATCTCTTTTAAAGTAGAATTTTTACGTTCGGCTACTCCATTTGATTGAGGAGAGTGTTACTTCGTGAATAATTCCATGTTAGGAGAAAAACTCACCAAATGGTGTGACATATTCACCACCACAATCACTTCTAACCTTCTTAATTTTCTTATTAAGTTGGTTTTCTACTTCTTGCTTATAGAGTACAAATATCTCTATAGTTTCATCTTTGCTTTTAATCAAATACACATAACAATACTTTGTGCTATCATCAATGAATGTAATAAAATATTTATTTCCTCCCCTTGATTGAACAAACTTCAAGTCATAAATATCGGTATGTATTAAATCAAGTGGTTCTAAATTTCTTTCAACAGAATTAAAGGAGGATTTTGTCAATTTTATCTCAACACATTTCACATTTATGTGTTTTATCAATATGAAATATGAGTATATGATTTAAGTTAATTAAATGTCATAATGTATCAAAATTAACATGTCCAAGTCTACTATGCCACAAATTAGAAGACTCAACCATATAAGTAGAAACGTTGTTCTTATTTGCATTAATAGAACCATGCTTACAAGAGATACAGTTGAATTTGAACATTCCATTACATTCATATCCATTTCCCACATACATACCCCCTTTGGAAAAAATGAATTTCTGAGATTCAAATACCATATTGAATCCATGAGCGCTCAAGAGGCTCCCAGAAATAAGATTCTTCCGGATGTCTGGAATATACAAGACATTTTGTAGTTTACTTCTTTGTCAGAAGTCATTTTCAGAATCATAGTTCTGTGTCCTTTCACCTTGGAAGTAGCAAAATTTCCCATGAAAAGCTTTTCTCCATTCTTAACATGAGTCAATCTAGCAAAAGATTTTTTGTTACAGCATATGTGTTGGATAGCACCAGTATCAAGCCACCACTCTCTATGATTTGAGTCAATCATATTGACTTATGAAATTACTGCGCGGAGATTGATGTCAGATACATCTTGTTTAATTCCATCCACAACATTCACTTCTTTCTTGTCAATACTTTTTGGATATCTACAATCAGAAGACTTGTGTCCCGTCTTACGACAATTGAAGCATTTTCCATTAAACTTCTATTTCTTGTTAATGCCTTCTTTCGGTCCCATTTTGGACTTGAGTTTACTAGATTTCTTACCCTTTCCGGAATCCTTATGGACCTTCACCACGTTAGCCTTTTGCCATAGCTTGATTAATAAAAAAATTTCTCTCTAATCTTCTATTACCCTCTTCAATGCGTAGGCGAACAATGAGATCCTCAATGGAAATTTCCTTTCACTTATGTTTGAGATAAGCTTTGAAATCTTTCCAACTTTCTGGCAATTTTTCAATAATTGTAGTAACTTGAAATGGTTCACTTGTCCCCAATTTCTCATCCTCCATCACATAGATCAAAAGTTGAAGTTCCTGTAGTTGACTTATAACATATTTGGAATCATTCATTTTAAAATCTAGGAATTGACCAACTAAATATTTCTTAATGCTAGCATCCTCAATTCGATATAATCTATCAAGTGATTCCCATATTTCCTTAGCAATATGCTTCACACTATATATTTCATATAGTTCAGGAATTAAACCATTAAGAATATGGTTTCTACAGAGAAAATCAGAATAATTCCAAACATCAACAACAGATTTAACAAAAGGATCAACCACTCCTTCAGATACAATAGGAGGATCTTCCTTTACAAATCTGTCATAATGTATGCTAGTCAAGTAGAAAAGCATTTTCTGTTGCCAAACCTTAAAATTCACACCATTGAATTTTTCTGGTCTTTCAGGTACAGTAACGAGGTATGAACTCGAAGCCCCTTGATTGTTGGGCAAAACAAGCCCAAAACTCAAAAGTTCATTTAATCCATAACCATTATGACCGAATTGACCATTTTGGTTATCTTGACTATAAAAGTTTCCAGCTTCATTTCCTCGATAAGGACCGGAACTTGTAGATCCAGAAGCAGTTGACCTAAAACCAACTAAGCCAAAAGCAGTTGGTCCACCAACAAGTATAGATGCAACCGATGTTGTACTAACAGGCACTGCACCAATTGGACCATGTTGTCCATTTTGGTTTTGCTCATTCTAACTTTGAGCAATTTCATCATTCTGTGGGATTTTATCGGCCATGATAAATTCTGAAATTTTCATACAAACCAGGTTAGAGTAATTTCAGAATAATAATAACAATTAATATAACAAATAAGATAACGTACACCAAATAAACGTGTATTGTCCAATATAGGTTCAAAATAAGTCCAAATCAAGTCCCAAAAGAATTGTCCAAAATATGTCCAGTGCTTTGTCCTGAGTAAGTCCAAGTTATAATGTTATGGTAATTCAAGTCACTGTACCGATACTCCAAGTTACGATATCCTGTTCATCTTTTTTTAAGAAATATAAGACTAAAATCCATCTTAAGATTGTTAGAAAATTAATCAGGCATAAGTATATATTTCTTTATAAAAAGAGAAAAACAATAAAAGAAATATTAGTAACTTGATAAAATGTGAAAATCGTAGAATTGAAAATATTATAATAAATATCAAATATAAAATAATGAAATACCGAAATAAATCTTTTCCTTGAAAACGAGAGGGTCTTGTTGAGGTCCGAATCGGTTTCCTTAAGATAGATTTTACACTGTATGGTAAACTATCTCCCAGGATATAACAACAGAAGTTAGGCGAACTCTACCAAGTGTATATGCTATCATTGAAGGAAGAAATTCTAAGAATCTAAAGATTAGAAGCTGAATAAATTTGAGCATAAAATTTTATAAAGCAAGAAAGATTTGTCATACTCTGTACTTATTAACTAGAAAAATGAAGTATATATAGACAAACAAAGGGGACAATGAGCATCCACTTTCTGCTCATTTTTTCAATTTCATTGAATTTTGTACATTTGTACAAATCAAGTATTTTATTATAATATAATAAATTATATTATTATTAATATTTTCTCTTAAATTTTCAAGAAATATAATATAGAACAAATGAGCTATACCATGGAACCAAAAAAATCCTTTCGATTTCTAAAGAGAGGTGACCCAGTGAGTGAGCCCATTGACCAACTCAGCAAAGGAATAAATCACTATCTGCCAGAGCGGCAGGTACATTATTTTCTTTACCATTTGTCCCTCTTAAAGAACCTGCAAATTATTATCTGTAAGTCACAAAAGGTCTTGCCACTTTCTCTATTTTGTACCAACATCAACCTATCTAGGACCAAGATATTTAAATTCAACCTATAAAATCAAACTCTTCACTAAAAGAATCTGTCACAGTTCGTAAAACACACATATATTTAGAATCAAATTGAAATTATGCAAAGTAGTATGTAAAACAACTGGACACGTTTAATTCAAATAATGAACGAGTCATGCCATGGATTGGCTCACCGATATCAGTTGCTTAACTAACTCATTTAAAGATTGAACATAGATATGATATACATAGTAGAGGTGGCAAACTGAGTTTGTGCCACACCAATATGTTTTATATAACACAAGGTTGATACATTATGGTTAACCTTACATGGGTTAGAGCCGAAACAGATTGACACGGTGTTCACCTTATTCATGTTAACAGAGCATATAAATGCAACACAAAAATGGCACCTTCACAATCTCATGGACTTTTCGGCAGTAAATGGCTAAATTTCTAGGCAGGTTCAACACAGCATAGAACATAGTTATCAAAATCGTACGATGCGCGATTTGAATCGTACGATTCGGTTTGATTCACCCCTGAATCAATATGAATCTGTGGGGTGAATCGAAATAGGCTTAGAATAGTGATAGAATTGTTGGGATCATATCTGAATCTTACGAATCATGTGATTCGACTGATTCAAAATGCATAATGTTTCCCAAATTTTTATCTAAGTTGTATTCACTAAATCCCGATTCATTGGGATTTCGATTCTCGATCCGAATATCAATTTGACAACTATGGCATAGAATAATAGTCTATCTTCTCCATGGTTAATGTTTAAGGACATATATAAGAAAAAAATGTCAATTCTACTTCTGTTGAATGACAACAATGCGTGGTGTAACTTTTTCTTTATGCCTCATAATAAAAGGAAGCCAGTTGTATCATGCATGAAAAAAAAAAACAGCGTGGAGGCAGTGCCATACTTTACCAATTTCTAATTGAGTAACAAAACGATTACAGATTCGTCAATCATCTGGGAAACCAAGAAACCTATTTATTAGTTTTGCGAGTGGTGCGGCATCACCAGCAGGGTAGGGACGAAGCGACTCCAAATCCATAGCTGCAATTGTACTAAGAATTGTTTGCGGCGAAGCGCAATATAAGTGCTTCCTCTCTGCAAGTTCTTCGGCAAGTTCAGCCTGATGATTGTCCATTAAATCTTCATTTACCACCACAATTAGAGGTTTAAGCAGCCGCAATGTCTCAAATATGCTCCCTGACCCTGTGCAATGACCTTAACCAGTTAATCCTGTTTCGAAATTAAAATGTAGCTGGACAAAGGAAGACTACTTAACTCCTCTAGCTAATAGCTTTTTTGTAAAATGCAAGTGAAAGCAAACACTTCTCTCTTTCTTCCACGAGAATCCAAAAAGCTATAGTGCGGAGCCTATGCCAGACATATCGCGTTAGGAATGTGCTGATTTAACCGTCTTTTGGAAGGGGAATTCGTTTGAGATGATAGGCATGCCTTTATTATTGAGAAAAAACTTAAAGAAGAGAAATACATAAAAGGGGGAATCGGAGATGGAAGCCAAGTTCAGTCTGGCAGTCTGCCACTTAGATAAGATTTTTCGAACAATTTCACACTGTAAGGGAAGTACTGAGTCTGAATATCAAATGAATAACAATACCCTAAGTCTGCAAACATGAGAAAATATAGCTTACCAGCGTGACTGATGACCAGAGATGCTGCTCTCAGATGGTCTGCAATACTTGGTGAAAATGTGAAGTAATCCACAGCAACCAATCCATCTTCTCCTTCAGACTGCGTGTAATAGGAAATTGTGAGAAATATAGAAGACGTGTAAATCTGATGATTAAAGTTTCGCAAAATAAAAGCTTAAGCAATATTGCTGTTGAAAAACTTGAAGTGCAATTCTAGATGGTGAATCAGTTAACAGAACAAGTACGTAAAAAAGTGACTCATAAATGACCAAATCCCAGTCCACAGCTCCTTCAACAATGGAAAATGAAAGAGTAATACATTTCTAAGGGAATTAAATCAGTTAATACAGTATGTTATTAAAGAATATCAGTAGTATTAGACAAAATCTCAGTTCTACAACAGCTCGGCATAGTATCATATGGACCCCAAAATCTACATTAATGCCAATCTAATTATTATCTCCTCCATAATTTGGCCCGTTGATGCAACATGCGTATAGAGAACACTAATATTTGACAAAACGCCAGTCCTACATAACCTCAGAGCACAATAAAAAATGGTCCCCAGAAACAATATTGGAGGCAATCATCGACCACTCATTCAGTAATATTTTGAGGATTACTTTTTGTTTTTAAAATTTCAATAAAAAACTTTGTGATCACATATGACTATATGAGTGATTTACCTTCAACATTCCAAGATCTTTAGATAAATAAAATGCATAATGTAGGCAATAGTTTTCCAACATCTTACTCATAACTAGAGTTCTTCCCGTATCTCAAGTTCAACACGCATATAACTGAACAACATTCTATTACTTGTCTGTTTCTGCATGAGCTATATGCTTATCACGTACAATCTATACATGCAGGCAATGGCATGCTGATTTCAGATTGAAGTGACCTTGCCTAATACTAGAGGGAGGGATCCGAACCAAATACAAACTCCATAAATTCCACTTAAAGTTAGAATGTTATGTACAATCCTGAGTTATCCATACTTGCTTTAGCATATTCCATAACTGATAAACTGACAACCTTTTGATCCATAGGAAAAACAAAAGTTCATTAGACTAAATATACAAGTTCAAATTACATAAGAAAGCCCTAAATTTAACTTTTCTTTCAACCATCTCAACACAAATTATATAATAACTTTGAATAATCGTTTAGATTCCAGAAGTACTCTTTGATACTAAAGCAGAAGTGAAAGCCAACAATTTGCTTAAAAAAGCTCAAAAAAGGATTGCTTGGATAAAAAAAAACTTAAAAACCCTAGAAACTGGGACAAAACTTAACTTAAAAATATGAAGAAGAGAAAGACCTTGGTAGGAATGTAGGATCCTCGACCGATTTGAATAAGAAGGAGAGTAAATCCTCTTCTAAACAAGTACTGTTTAACTTCCTTTGTATCCATAGCTTTCACAAGAGCATCGAACAAAGTTGTTCCTACTGTCACAAATACAGTTTTCCTCTCCGTTTGATCGATACTATCCTCATTACTTCCCATTATTAATAATCAGAGCTTGTTCACACTGCCCCCAATTGAGCTCTCTATGCATTAGAAAATCAGACATGAATCCATATTGAGATTCGAAATGAAACAGCCATCTGTAACTGAATACCAATACTTGCTTACATACAGCAATCAAAGACAACTACTTTTAAATTCTGCCACCGGTATGCAGGCGGAGACGCAGTTGGGAAGTCGGAAATGCTGCTCGGCAAACGGGGACGACGACCAATGACACAGATAGGCGAGGGAATCAATGAACCACCGCCTTTCTCTCACTGCTCTATTTTAGCCCTATTCGATTCATCCCACTATCATGCGCTAATTTTTATTCTAACGTATGCTTCAAACGAACCGAAAAAAATCATCAGTCCAATTGGTGTTACGTGTCTATCCTAATAAAAAAATGACACGTTTCAATTTTTATTATAATTTGATAGACACATGTCATTTTTTGATTAAAAGGATAGACATAAGAATACTAATTGAGGACAGATGAATTTTTTCCCTAACGATAAACCTTTATTTTTTCTTATGAAAATAATCCTTTGTTTATAATCCAGCAAGAAACCAATTTGAATTTTGTTTTGTATAAAGTTTACAAATTTTTATACAAATGAATTGATTTCTCTTAAAAGTTCGGTTTTCAAACACATTATATATTTATTTACAAATAGATATCAATATTTTTCTTGATGAGTAATTAAAATTTTATGTTGTTTTCATTTAAATGATAAATTGATGATGAATTATTAATAAAAATTTAGATGCTATGCCCCTTGACTTTATCACATGTAGGAAATACGCCACTATAGTAGGTGTAATTTTTCAAATTGCAAAACCTTATATATAATGAAATATTACTATCAATAAGAGTTAGATTTAGTAGTACTAGACTAGGGGATGTATTCTGTCATTTAAGTTCCACTATAAGTTGATATATGGTGTAAGTAAAACAAATTTAACTAAGTATAAACTGACCAAACAACCTTGAACTCAAAACTTTTTTACTTAGAATTCAACCCAAATAGCATATGCTCATGACCCATTAATTCCATAAGCCTTGTGAGAACGGTTTGTAACTTGACTCCTAATTTACAGGGTCACGTAGCAAGATAAGGGCTGTGATGGGGACCTGCTAAGCTCATCTCTTATCATTAATAACAACTCTTAGATTTCGTACTCTTTTCGTTTACAAAAGTCTGGAAAAAACATATACATACTGAATTCTTCATTGTGATTTACCATTCTAGGGAGAAAGTGGGAAAACAATGTTGTTGGCAATGATATCAAGATCATTACCCTAAAAACCGTGAGAGCCGGTGATTGGTTATCAAGTTATTGTACTCACTCTTCTATAGCAAGCCTTCGGATTTCAGGCCATGGACCAAATTTAGTCCCCAATAGAGGACGATAGTTTATACTTTTGGGAACAAATATAATTGTCCTGAAAACCCGTTTTTGTAGTGATAAACGGATTTGTCAGAAAATTAAACTATCTTACAATAACCCATCTTGACATTCCAGTCACTGGTTAGTCAATCCTTCTTTTTTTCTTACTTTTTATTTTTATCGTTTATTTTTTTAAGGTTTAATGCAACCTCATGAATTCTAAAAAGTTTCAAATAATTTTTTGAACTTGCAAAAAAAATACATCAATTTTTCCTCTCGAAGTCATGTATTAGATTCTGATTGGAGCGAAATAAATAAAAAAAATGACATTTTTAAATCATAAAAAAAACCAGAAACAGATACGTAACATTGCGAATGTAAAATAACACACCTTAAAGTGTGTCACAGCCCCATGAAACTAGAAAACATTGAACTCCAATATTTTGTTTTCTAATGAAATAATTCTGGTAAACAACACATTTTTCTACAACTAAACAAGGCAAACACAAGATATCATACTATTTATTATTCAAAAAATCATTTAGAATATTTAAAATTGTAAAATTTAGAAAGAAAAGAGAACTAAAAATGAAAACAAAGCAGTTTTCTTAAGTTAGAATAAATACCTTAATATTCTTGTATGCATAGCTCCATATCGTGGTACGAAATTCCAATTGAATGATTTTTTTGTTGTAGACAAATTAGAAGAAGCTAT
Organism: Euphorbia schlechtendalii; assembly: GCA_949673415.1. NCBI lineage: Eukaryota > Viridiplantae > Streptophyta > Magnoliopsida > Malpighiales > Euphorbiaceae > Euphorbia > Euphorbia schlechtendalii. The sequence goes on along the minus strand of CATIWQ010059244.1, from coordinate 621 downwards.
AAATTGATGAACTGGATATTCATATTAAAAATTGCAAAATGTGATAAAAAAAACTTTTAGAATCTTAAAGAAAAATTTTGACATTTTAAGTTAATATTAAATTGCTAACTTTGTGGATCAGCATATATTTATAATTAAATTGCATTATTTTTTTAAGTTAAAGATGAGCCAATTCATATATTTGCTATTTTTAATTTAATTTTTATTATTTTTTATATCATTTTCAACAATTGGAAAAATTCAAAATACATTATTGATTTTTAAAAAAATTAAAAAGGAATCTGAAAAATTAAACAAAAATGAACATTTTTTTATTTTCAAATTCTTTTTAGAAATTTGGAAAATGAAAAGAAAAATAAAAATAAAAATGAAAACAATTTCTAAATGTAAAATTCATTTTATTACGATTTTAAAATTTGTTGTATTAATAGAAACGGAACTTTCAAATTCAAGATTTATAAATAGAAAATGTGATACAGTTATTTTGAAAAATACGTTTTTATCCAAAGTTAATCTGATTGTTCAGAAAATTAAACTATAATACGAAGAACGTAATAAAGAAATTATTCCATATAGCAAGGCTAAATTATTTACTATTTAAAGATAAATACCATATGCTTT
>CATIWQ010059241.1:0-25681 GCA_949673415.1 Euphorbia schlechtendalii | reverse complement strand
ATGCAACGAGAAGGATATAAGGGCTGCGTGGGAGGCGGTGAAGTATGCGAAGAGGCCGAGGATCCATACATTTATAGCGACGAGTGAAATTCATATGAAGTATAAGTTGAGGAAGAGTAAAGACGAGGTGGTGGAGATCGCGACGAGTATGGTCAACTTTGCTCGGAGTTTGGGTTGTGATGATGTCGAATTCAGCCCCGAGGACGCCGGCAGGTACGAATTTTCAATTGATACGCTCTCATTTGCTTCATGCACCACGGAAATGATAATACGAATGCAAATTATTCGAGTATTCGCGACACACAGCCATGAGTCGTCCCGTTAAGCAGAACAATCGTGACGAATATGTAATTTGTTGTCACCAGTACTCTGTGCAACCAATCTGTAGAAAAAAAATTAGAATTAAGTGTTGCATCGAATGGCCGCCAACGCCAACCAATTATTAGACATTTTTGCCGTTGGGTTTTTTAACATACTTCCTCTTGTTCCTAATATATATGTCATTTTAGATTTTTCATCAAAATCAATAAGACATTTAATGCACTGTAAAATGATTATTCTATCCCTTTTACTTTATAACAAAATTCTCTCTCTTCTTAACTACCAACTTATAAATCAATCTACACTTAATCTCTTTTCTAATTAATGCAAGGGTATATTAGGAAAATCTTGTTAAAAAATGCATTGATATTTTAAAATGACAAGTATTAGAAACCAAAGTAAAAAATTTAGAACGACAAATATTAAGAACCGGAGGAGTATATTTCTACTACTTTTTTTTTGCTTTTTCGGTTAAGGATATTATAGTCATTTTTGTGAAGCAATTAATAGTTAATTATGGGTGGCAGGAATCAACAATCAGTTCAATTATTCCCTGGAAATCGAACAATAGCCTTGAAAATCGAACAATCATTCACTTTGTATTAAAGTTCATCTCCAACTTACTTTCGAAAGCGAGATTAACTTCAAAAAATTCTATGCTTTTTTGTTGTTTTTACTTTTTAAAAGAATTCTTATGCTTTGAATATATTCAAAAAAATTAATATTCTTTTATGTATAATAAATAAATTTATTTTATTTTATTTTTTGAAACATTATTTTTACTTTATATTCATGATTAGGTGCAGGGTTGGAGAAATACATTGTGGAAACTTCAAATTATAGAGTAAAATAATATTTGAGGTGAAAAATGAATACGTAGGGTTAGAGTTGGAACCAGTTTTATTCCCTATGTTTTTTATATAATGGACTATTTAATAGTAATAATTTACATCATATATTTTTATAAAAAAGTTGTTTATAAAAATTAGTACTATTCAACTTGTATAACCTAAATCTTGAATAAAAAACAAATTACAAATTATCTTGATAGTTGTAGGTGCATACAATGCAAATTCATTTGAAATTGTTAATAACAGTTCTATAGTTTGATTCTGCATGTGTCTGAAACTTAATAACTTTGTGTTGCTCGTGTGGTTCTATATATCAATGATGGTTTGTTCTCTATAAGCAGATCAGAGCGAGAGTTCTTGTATCACATATTGGGTGAAGTAATAAAGGCCGGCGCAACAACTCTGAACATACCTGATACCGTTGGTATAACGCTGCCCGCTGAATACGGGCAGTTGATTTCCGATATCAAGGCCAATACTCCCGGAATTCAAGACGTTATCATTTCAACTCACTGCCAAAATGATCTTGGACTTTCCACAGCAAACACTTTAGCGGTATGTCATTGCATTTTCGTATATGGTTGATGCTTTGCGCGTTGAATTGCAAGGGAAGTGCACACATTTTTTTTATTGCACTAAATTCAGGGGGCAGATGCTGGCGCGAGGCAATTGGAAGTAACGATCAACGGCATCGGCGAAAGAGCTGGAAATGCTTCCCTAGAAGAGGTGTGATACTCCTTTTTTTATGTCTCGTTCTCTACAAATTTTGATCTTGATTGTGTTTAATTTTGTTTTGGTTTGAAATACTTATTCGTAGGTTGTGATGGCCATAAAGTGTCGAGGCGAGCATATATTAGGAGGTGTTTATACGGGTATTAACCCTAGACATATCACAATGGCAAGCAAGATGGTAAAATTAAATTATCAAATTTTCTTGTAAATTTGCGTTTTCTTATAAAGTTGTTTGATTGAAATCGGTATTTGTAGGTGGAAGAGTACACTGGATTGCATTTGCAGCCACACAAGGCGATTGTTGGAGCTAATGCTTTTGCTCGCAAGAGTCGTATACTTAAGGTTGGTAGCGATTCTTCGATGGCATTGCAATTCTACAGAATGAGAGGCTTGAGATCTATTATTTGTTTACTTTGTACTATATTGATTATGCTTACTAGGATAGAATGCTAAAAAACAAAGGAACATGTGAGATTATGTCCCCAGAAGATATTGGGCTAGAGCGGTCGAATGGTGCCGGATTAGTCCTTGAAAAAAGCAGGTATTAGATACTTCTGACTTTGATTTGAGAAGAAACTGATTATATTTCTTTCAGGCACAGATTTTTATGATCATATGGCATTTATATTATCTTTTGTTTAATATATTTATTCCCATTGTTTTCTATAAAAAAATATATCCATTTTTTATAAAAAAAAGTTGTTTCTACAAAATCATGACTATCTTCCTTTTTTTGGTGAAGTGGCATATACGCTCTGAAAGAACGACTTGAAGAGGTAAATCACGGATTTGTGCATGATGGAATTGATTAAATACCCTCCTCTTTGCAATTCTGTGCACTCATTTTCTCTCCACTGCTTCCAGCTCGGTTTCGAGTTGAATGACGAGCAACTTAGCTGTATCTTTTGGCATTTCAAGGCAGTAGCTGAACAAAAAAAGGTGATGATTGGGTTTTGCTTTAACATTATTAATAATTAGATGCTAACTTGTTCTCCTAATTTACACGCTGCAGAGGGTGACCGATGCTGACCTGATAGCGTTGGTATCAGACGAAGTTTTTCAGCCGGAAGTTGTATGGAAGCTATCGGATCTGCAAGTAAATAACTAGATTGTTTTCAGTGGTGCAATTAGTTTTTTTTTATGTTCCCAACTAATTGACTTGAAAAAATAGGTTACTTGCAGAAAACTCGGTCTTTCTACCGGAACTGTCAAACTTATAGATGCTAATGGCGAGGAGCACATTGCTTGTTCGGTTGGGACTGGGCCAGTAGATGCTGCATACAAGGCCGTTGATCTCATCGTGAAGGTTATAACTTTACGCTGATCAGAACAATGGTTTTTATTTTGTTTTTTTTTTTTCGCCTACAATTAATATACATGCATTTGTATTTGCAGGAGCCGGTTGAACTCCTCGAATACTCGATGATTGCTGCTACTGAAGGGATTGATGCTATTGCGACTACCCGCGTTTTAATTAATCGTTCCCCTGCTCATGCATTGATGTGTGAACCTGTTCAACGTACATTTAGGTACAGTTGTGTTTTTATTCTATCTGGATTTCCATTTTACAGATAACAAGTCATTTGTTTTTCAAAAAAAAGATAACAAGTCATTCATTTATATACCTCTGTTTTTTTTTTTTTTTGGATTGATAGCGGGTCTGGTGCTTCAATGGATATTGTTGTTTCAAGTGTGAAGGCGTATATAAATGCCATAAACAAAATGTTAGGATTCAAGAGGCAGATATCACCAGAAATTAATTCGACATACAGAACCCATGTACCTGTGTAAGCTTCAGAATACAAGTTCGGTGTCTTTCAGGGTGTTTATGTAATGTAAAGAAGAAAAAATAAATGCTTGGATTTGAGCATGCAATGGTTTGAACCAGAAGTTCATAATATATGTTCTGTATCAGTACTTGAGTTACAGAGCATGCACTGTTGCAATTTCGAAACGCCTGCTAAAAAAATGTAGTAAACAGAGGCTATCATATGTTGAATCTTGAAGTTTCATCATTTTTCTTCATATTAGTTTATGTGACACTTAATATACTATTAGTGAACAAACTAAACTATATCTTTAAATTTGTTTTTGTTTGCAATCGTTCAAATCCAGGAATGTGACAAAATTACGAAAATTTATGCAATGAAAGTTGTCTAAACTCTGCACACACCCAATCAACCAAATCCAAATTCAGAGTTGTAGTTAAGAAATTCCTTCACAACTATTAAGGACCAGTTTGGCTGTGTTTTCCCAAACTACTTTTCTAAAAAGCTAAATTTTCAAACATTTCCTGTAAGCAACAGATTTTGTAAAATACAAGTCAAACAGTCCCTAATAAAATAGTATGAAGTACTAAAATGTGTTGTTCAAAGCTAAAATATGTAGTTCTATAGAATGTTTGCGAGAGCAACTTATTGTGACAGCAGCTTAAAAAGCAATACCAAACAGGCCCTAACATATCGGTCTTCCATTGAAAGTTTTTGTCTACAAACTATCAATAGCCGTGGGCTAATACAAGCATTGATTCACCTTCATACTATTAAAGTTCTCTAACAAATAGACCACTTTTCAAAATTATTCTTACGTAACTGTAAACAAGGCACTGAGGCGTACTCAAGGCGCAAGGCCACGCCTTGGGCTTTTTGGACGCCTAGGCGCGCCTTGGGGCGCTCTAGGCGTAAAATTTAGCCTAAAACCCCTAAAGGCGCAAGGTCTCACCCGAGAGCCTAGTCGTGCCCAGACACGCCTTTGACTACTATGCCTGTAAGTACCACACATCCAGTCTAACTCTGACTGAATAACGATAGAGCAACATGAGCAAGAAACAACTTTGCTTATTGGTTTGGTGCACACAAATACGATAACTAAGTGGAGACTCGAAACTGACCAACATTATTTAGTTTGAAAAGAAAGATTTATATATACATTTTGGCATATCAATCAATGACTTCAGGCCATGTGCAAAATGTGTATAGTATATAAGTGGTTCAACTCTGTTCTACATGTACATGACACAAGCAGAAACCATTATCAAGCCACACTTCACTCACTTTGCTTAATATTAAATTTGGAATGAATCACTAGAATGAACAGTGTCTGCCTCTGATGATTTGGCAACTCGGTTTGCTCAAACCAAAAATTTCTCAAGCAATCCGAATTGCTCAAACTAAAACTGGCTCACATCACTTTTGACTTCTGAAAGCATCAAATGCATCATACAGATAAAGCCTCTGACCTTACAGTACATGGAGAAAGCATCATTATGAAGTAGATGTAGCTCTCATCCATACAGAATAAATGCTGTGATCTTTTACTCTGTCATACAGAACATTAGAAACCAGTAAATATTGATAGCAATATTATTGCATAATTTCATAATATTAGAGAGACTAATCCAAAGATAACTAATAAACTTGTTGGGACAGAAATAAACAAACAAGCGTGATAAATATGAGATATAAACTCAACAGTCCATCAGATTGTATTTGTATATGCACTTGTCTTTATTTTTCCTTTTTACAGTTGCAACACAAGGTTTTCCTTTCTGAATCAAATTAGTCTTTAGTTCTTGAACTTTAGTGTTCTACTTAATTTATCTCCAGCAGAAGCTATCAGATTTAGACTAAAAGATGATCCTCACAATTATAACAAGAAACCTTAGAGCAGAACACAAATAGATGGAACAAGAATAGGTAAAGAAGAACTTAAATTGACAACTATAGCATGTAACCCATAAGAGTTCATTACTTACAGGTGAATATCATCAAAATCAATCTCAGGGAAGATGTTGACATAAAAGCGAAAGCCATCAAGGCTTATATCCCTGCACAGAAAACCTGAAAATAATTTTGAAAAAAAGTTATAATATACCAAGATAAGATGTCACAAATAGTTCAAGAAGAAACTATAAAGAAATACACCTTTGCTCTCAGCATTTAGAAGATGCTCCTTAGCCATAGCTGGTGCGATACCCAATGTCATTGCAGCATCACTAGCCGTTATTCCAGCTTGAAGGGCGTCAAGCTTCGTGACTAGGGTTCGTATTCGAGCAAAAACCTAAGACAGATTATATAATTTAATTGAAGTGTTTTGCTGTGATACTGATACATGTCTCATGTAAATGAACAAAAAAGAGATGCCAAAATTTGTTTCCCTGTCATCATTATAATTATTCTCCACAAATACAGTATGTAAAAACAAAAAACTTCATGATTCTCCTCTTGCAGCCACAGACTATACGTCTATATCCCCACAATCACATAAAAAGCAAATTGATGCATATAATTGATTATACTGCAGGAGGTTGCTATTCAAGATTAGACATAAGAAACAAGATTTTAATCAAAATATTTTTCATACAATTTCCCTAAGAATATTATCCTGGAAACAGCCTCTCAGGTCTTAAAAAATATGTGGAGGTAAGGTTGCTTACATAGTGGGAGCCTTAGTGCACTGGGTCACCCTTCTCTAAGAATATTATTTATCTTTGCACTATTCTGTTACTTCGTTTGCTTTATCCAATTATATAACTTTTGAGTTATTTGTTAATTTTGCAATCTTTAGTTACCCGCAGTCTCTAGTAATTCTGCCATTCACTTGTCGGTATTGTTATGTTACAATTGGCAATGCAGAAAGTCTATTAAAAGTTGACTCAATTTTAGCATGACCACATTTCTAAGCCACACGTGGAATAATCAGATGTTAAAGTGATAAGCTTTAAGTTACTTTCACTAATTTTCTAAAATTAAGAATGGTAAGGTTTTGTTTAGAAGTACTGTTATAAAATAACTGTTTCTTCAAAAAATTAAAGAGATCACCTCCTCATCACTGTGGGACTTATTCTGGATGACCATGACTCCACTATCGAATTTCCGAAGCATTACAGGTCTGTCAAAAAGAGGACAATCTTGATCAAATGGCTAGAAACCATACGGAAAAAATTCTTGATAGTGATTTAGTGAACAACTAATGATAAACTATGAATATTTGGATATCAACTAAAGAACCAAATGAAACATAAGTTGAAAGATAGTAACCCACTTACACATCAAATTTCTCCCACAGGGTACATGCTTGCAACAGATCATCAGGCGAGATCAACTCTAATTAAAAAAAAGGTGGAAAGTTATTCTAACAAATGCCATCTGAAATAAAGTTTACTTAACTGAAGCCATTTGTAGAGAAATCAGAAAAATAAATAACACAGTATGAATAATACCAGTTCCCCGAGCACGATTAAATAAACAATACACATCTATAAGATTCATCATTCCTCCATGTTTCTCTAACGGTGTTCTGACAAAATCTGCCAACTAAGTGTTAATGAAAGTTAATTAGTTTTTAGTATAGGTGAAACTAACATGAAAGATTACAAAAGTAAGAAAGACAAATATTACACAACATTACAAAGCTCTCATTATAACTCTGACGACGTGACAAAAATTTTCAAAATCTACAGACAGGGTTACAAAAAATTCCTTCTTCCTTTCTGCAAGGAAGACATCTCTAAGACTATAATACCGGGACATGTCCTCAATAATAGGACACAAGAGATCAATACACTCAACAACAAAATAAAAAAGCAAGCAACTACACTACAAACCAAAGTAGGATTTTGAAGATTGTGCTAAAGGCTTAACAGAATAATTTCCAAACTGTTCCGAAAAAGCACAAAGCTACTTCTCATCCACAAATAACCCATCTAAATTCACCTATTTTACAAGCAATGACTGATTGGGAGGAAGCTCAAGTCGTAAAGGCCAATTAAATGCAATGAAATCCCATTTCGATCCATTGTTTCATTATTCTGTATGAGATTAATTTTTTCAACATTTACCACAGCTATAACCAGAGATATAGCTTAAACCTAACCATCATGTTTCCTAAGTAAAATGGTTTTTTATCCACAAAATTTAGCCCATGAATACAAGACAAAAACTCAAGTATTTCATATCTAATGCGAAGCGTCAGTGTCATCAACATATAATCATTTCTTAGTTTCTTTATAACTAATTTAATGCTGGTAAGAGACTAAAAAAAAGTGCAGAAACATTAGCTCTCAATCTCCGAAATCTTTGATGGTATAATAAAACCTGTTTGCAGAATTCTTAATTTACGCTAGGTTCCAACCCATTACATTAAGCATGGCAGGCGTGTTAAAAGAAACTTCAAATTTTGAAGCACAAGTGAACTCAACTGCATTTTCACACGCTACAAGCGGGCATGGTTTTAAAAAATCACCAAACAAGGACAAGACGAAACTATAAAATCTGCACAAAGATTGTGTTTCAGTTCAGGATGAGTAAACTTGTTTCCGAATTCACATTTTTGCATCGCCCCCATAGGAGATAGTGAAGCATAAACATGAAGTTGCACATAAATTTCTATTATTCTCACTAGTTAAAAATATATATAGTTCAAACATAAGTGACAATAAAGAGTTTAAGTTGAAACAAAATGAACCTGTCGAGATAACTGCTGGTGATAAAGGGCCCCAGCAGACTCTTTCGTAACAGGCGATATAATACCAACACTCAACAGCAAATCTTGCATCTCATCTTTAGTGCCCATTTCCTCATCAGTACCCCCACTACTTTGAGAGTTGGAACCTGATAAGAGCTTCTGCCTCATTTTCTCTGCTAGCACAACCATATCTTTAGCCTTGGTCTGAAATCGCAAGACATTTATACAACATAAACCAGCTAACCCCAAATAGAAAGAAAAAAAACTAGCTAAGCAGTAAGAACAACAATCATTAGTGGATAGAAGACATGTAATTGAAACAAAATTATACCATGAGGGCACTCAAATCTTGAAAAGCATCTTGCAAGCTCTTGTCCGTACTCTCCCATAACTCCTGCTCCTTCCTGAGTATGCCGGCCACTCCCACCATTCTTACAGATCCATCACTAGAATACAATCCACCAGAAGAAGATGTTCCAGAAGCCGAAGCAGCCACAGGCCGGCTGGAATCAGAATCCACAACATCAGCTTCCCAAGCCCTTCCCCTCCAGCTCTCCCAAAACTTGGACAAAAATCCATCCCAATCCCCTTTTCCTCTGGCCACCACTGTAACCACCACACTCTTGGAATTCAGGGAGACCTGGAAACGGATCCGGGGGGAGTGGAACATCGATTTGATGGATTTTTTGTGAGAGAAAATATGAGTGACTGATGAAAGAGGAATAGCGATGGCGTTGGAATTGGGGATGGAAGTGGATGGGAGCCATAAGAGACGGTGAGTTGTGAGGATTAGAAGACCTGATTTGAAAGAAGGGAGAATGAGGGAATTGGCAGAGTCGTCGTCAAAATCAAGGTCTACGGAGGAGAGGAGCTGGCATTCGACCTCATTTGGGAGGAGCACCGGACGGCCGCTGCTGGTGAGGGATGCAGACGGGAAGAAATTGTTGTGGCCGGCCATCGATTGTCTTTTTTGTGCTGCAAAATCAAGCCAGGGCAGTTACCGGATTTGACTGATCCTCGGTATTTGATCTAAATTGTTCGAACGTTAGTAATATTTTCAATCATAATAAAATAAAAATTACAGTACAAGTTAAAGAAATTATTTATTTGTTTTGTTCATCACTTATTTTTTTTCTTTATTCAAATTGTGCGCTGAGGTCAATCTTGTAATAAGACACTGAAAAAGGAGGAGTAGGAGAAGAAGAAGGGTTGATATGCAACGGACAACGTCGACAAACAAGGGTTTTAAGTTAAACCCTACTTCTTCAACACCTGAATTCTGCTCCACAATGCAACCTCGTTTTAATTCCTTCCCTTCTCAATTCCCTAACCAGCCTAACAGTTCTACTCCTTCAAATCAGTCTCAGGTATATCTATTTTCCCTTCCTTTACATGATAATCGCCGTCTGTTTTCTTTCAATTTGGAAAAAAAATGAATACAATTGTTAACCTCGCTCGATTTTCAGGGGTTTTCTGCAAATCCTTCTCTCCCAGATTTAGCCAATGTATTACCAAGTTCTATGCCAATTCAACCTCAAATGGGTGCTTTCAATCCGCAAATTCCACTCACTTTTAACAATCCCAGTCTCCCTATGCATAATATGGCTGCTTTCATCGCTCAGCAGCCTGCTTTCCTTAATCAGTTAGCTATGGCCTTACAAAACCAAGCTAATAATATGAATTCAAACCCTATGTTTATGAACCAGTTAAATTCATGTCAACCTCAACCTCAAGGCCAACCCTTTGCTGGTAATTTTGCGAATTTCCCGCAGCAGCTCAATCAGAATATGGGTTTTCCGAATTTGCAAAATATGATGTCCAATCTTAATCCTGTTATGCCTACCCAATTGTTAAACCCTTCTCAATTTGTTGCCCCTCAAAGACCCAACTTCTTTCCAAATCCACCGTTTGTTGCCGGGGGCCAAGAAGCTAATGCAAACCAGAAGAACTTTGCTGAGGAAAAGAGAATCAATCAAATGCCACGAACTCAGAATCCACGAGCGCCTGCTCCATTCAGAAATCAGGTGACCACGTTTAATTTTTTCACTGAAATGCTGATTAGCAATTTAGCCTCTGTTTTTGTTGGATGCACTCCACTCTCTTTGATCGTCAATACTGGAAAACAATATTTATAGATGTGACAGGATGAGTATTGTAAAACCTATAGTTCTCTGTGCTTCCGACTATTTTATGTTGCTTGTCCATAAATGGGCCATTATGAGTATACCTCTAGTGACTACATTAAGTACACCATTGACCCAGATATAAAAATAATGCTTATGTACCAATACTGTAAAAATGATTACTAAATGCTTTTTATGAGGCCAGGGTTTACAATACATTATTTCTGTATTGCAGAACATAATGAGATATTCACCATTTTTGCATTTTTCTTCCAGACATATTTATTAGCATAACCTTTGTGAAACTATGCTGTATTTCGGGTGTTTCGTATGCTGTCATTTGTGTTGTGGTACTGGTTATACTGTAGGCATGTTACTAATTGAGTAATTGTTCTGCAGCAACCATCAGTCTTTTTAACTGTTACCTATCTTGCAGGGTCAACCTTTCAATAGTGGCCACAATAGTAGTTCACCTTCCAACTCTAACAATTTTTCAAGAAAGGATTTCGGAAAAAACATGAAGTAAGAACATTAAACTTGGGATGCATACTATTATTCTGCTGCTAGTTTACTGATGTTTGACGTATAATCATGCAAATTTCAACTTTTGCAGATATCAGAAGTCTCAGTTTCCGCATAAAAATAATAGAAAGAGAAATTTTGTAGGTTCTGATGAACACAAGGGAACAGGTTTGTGGTCAAGCCTTATGTTTCATTGAAAATTTTTGAATGCATTAATGAGGAACGTTATTCCTTATTAGCATCCATTTTCAACACTTCATGCTATTTTAATATTCTCTGCGCTCCCATATCGTTTATTTTCTTTCTTTCCTTGGATGTTGCATGCAAGAGAAAAGAAGAGTTGCTTCTTATAGTATATATATCCAGTACCTCGGTTTTTAGATTATAGTGTACAAAAAGTTTCTCATTATTCTCTTTTGTGTAATTGATGATGTCAGTTTCCTTTTTTCCCCACATAATGAGTGACCAAGAAAAAGTAATTATACTTTGTGAATCTTTGTGGTCAAAATCTGGAAAGCGGATGTAAAATGTCATTCTTATTATCTTTGTGTTTATATACTTTTCTTTGTAAAAGCAGTGAGCTCTGGCTATGAGAGGGCAGCGAAATCTGGTCGCACTAATTTTACAGAGCAAGCCGGGGAAAGGAAAAGGTAAATTTCTGCGTAATGCCTCTTTCAGCGGATAACCAAAGTAAAAAAAATTCAATCTTGATCTTTAATCTTTTGTTGTTACTCTGAACTTTTTTAAAAAAATTTGAAAATTTTAAATAAAGAGAGAGAGAGGAAAGGCATTTTGTGGGAACGGATGAATCCAGTGAGCTGTTTGATTGCCATTTGATATGGTAATCCAGATGATTCTGATATCTGACCGTAGACATAAGATCGATTTCTTTTTTATTGTCCTTGTTTATATATTAATTTTAAATCAAGTACTGTTTTTACTGTCGTAGTGATTGGAGACAGGTTTATTGACTCTTCTTGTTAGGAATTTTCAAAATGTGTGACCCAAGGTGTTGTTTTTGGCATATCAAATTCCTGTTCGACGAATGAAACCGAATTAATTATCATCTTTTGAGCATTCTTCAATCCCTGATTTCTTTGCCTGAGAGAAATTCGGTTCAGTTCATCCCCTGATAAGGAGAGGAAAAATTAATGTTCTAGCATAAAAGAAACCAAATTTGTTACATCAAGTTCCAAAGAAAACGAGAAACAGAAGCTCTTATCATGCCTTTTGTGTTTTCCTGTTCATGTTCAAGGATGTATGAGATGTTTTAAATTTACTCATTTTACCTTCTTAATATTTCAGATTATGCTTTTGCTTACATATTAGCTACTATCATCCTCATGTTTTGTTTCTCGATTGCTAATCCAATTTTCTCCATGGACTGTAGTTTTGTATTTTTTTACAACTCGTTAATTTTTTTAATCAAACTTGGAAAGGTCTTTTGCTATAACCTATACGGAGAAAGAAATCAAACTATGGCGTGAAGAACGTAAGAAAAACCATCCATCAAATGCCAACATCAAGGTCTTTTTCTCCTGCAAATATATGTTTGCCATTATTTAAATCAAATATGTGTTTTAAATCTAATACTATATTAGCTCTTCCAGAAGCAGGGTGAATCGAAGGCAAACTCTGAGGTGATTGACGAAGAGGCAAAACTCCTTCGAGAGGTATTTTACATTTTACATGTAATTTCATCTAATTCCCTTATTATTTGTATAACAATTCATACATGAGCTTGAAGGCAACACATTTTTTACGAGCTTTCAGGAACAACACTATTTTTTCAGTATTCTGTTTTTCTCTACAAATGGCTGCTCTTGATTTTTACAAAAGCAATATAAGTCTTAATTGAGCTCTAGGTGGTATGAATGTACGATCTCTTTTCTTTCACGTTGGTCTGTAATTCGCATTATAAAATCGATCTCTTTTGTTTCGTTTTCCTTGTTCTCTTTTTTTTCAATGGAAAATGCGAATTACAGATTTCATTTTTTCCCTTAACAATTATGACGACTTACGAAATATGTGATCGAGATATGAAATGGACTGCTGCATAATATTTTTAAACTCGTAAACTTATATCAACTGATTATTAATTCCCTGTAAATCTTGCGTGCAGCAACTCAAGGAAATCCTGGCAAAGCAAGCCGAGTTAGGAGTCGAGGTTGCCGAAATACCATCTCATTACCTCATAGATTCAGAGAAACAAGTGAACAACAAGGAAGATAACAGAACTACTTCCGATAAAAAGGGTAAATTCGGGAAAAAGCTCGACAAACGAGGAAGACGAAACAAAAGAGATCGATTTTCCAAGAGACAATTGTCACGAAACAAGGATCCATCATCGATATCTTGCTTTGACAAAAGGGAGCAGACACTTCTTCAGAAGCTTCTTAGTGCAGATGTTAAGAGAGATAAGCAACACTTATTGCACGTCTTTCGGTTTATGGTGGCCAACAAGTTCTTCGATGAATTCCCAGAAAAGTCCCTGGATTTCCCTCGAATTACAGTCAAGGAAGAAGAAGAAGAAAAGGGGGCGAAAAGAACTGAAAATCTTGAAATTAACAGAAGTGTTAAAGAACAAGAGGAAGAGGGAGAGATTATCAACTGATGGAAATAACTTGAAGGAATTTCAGTTGGATGAAATTACATTATAGCACATGATTATTGCTAATAAGTGTGTTTGTTATGCTGAATAGTTGTAATGATATAATTAAACTTGTTTAATCATGATTTTTGAGTAGATATCCAAAATGAGTATATTAGTAAGTGGGAAACAGCAACAAAAATGGAAAGGTATTGAATGAGAGAAAAAGAAGTGGCTGAATTCATTGTTCCACTTTTCCAGCTTGTTTTTTTCTCATAATTACTTGCACTTGATTTAAGAGTTGGTGTGAGTAACAAAAAAGAATAAGAAAAAAAAAAAAAAAAAGTAGCAGTTGGTACATTAACAAATTTAGAACTCAACTGATAAAAGGTATTTATAAGATGACGTCGTCTCGTGGATTATAACAGGATTCATTTTGTGAACCATCTTTTAGTTAGTAGCCCCTCCTCACTTGGCTCAAACTCATCTCCATTCACTATGGTTGTTTGGTCTCAAATATCGAAAAGGTGTCACCTCATGAGCCGGGTGGACCCGCCTCGAGGGCTTCTTATGGTGATCACAAAAGGATGCTTCAGTTTCATCAATCGAAACAACGGCCGCACTTTCAAAGGGAGCGTCCACTTGTGTAACCGCGTCCTAAAATCAAGAAACGGATGAGATTCAGATCTGGTTTCTCTTGATTTTAGGGATCATGATAATGCCTTGATTTTTTCAAATCCCCTTGATTTAAGGGATTGAACAAGGCTTATAAATAGAAGAAGGAGAGTCCAATGACAGGTTCTTAATTCTTTTCCAATTCTCCTCATCCTAGTTTTCTCTCTATATCCCGCAATCTACCATATTTTATTACTTGATTGACTTTATCATCGGAGGTGGCCCGGGGGAAAAAGCTCCGACCTTCACTTGATTTTAATCTGTTTCACAGGTGGATTCTTGCATTCGAACGATTCAATACAATCTAAAGTTCCACAACGGTTGAATCAGACTCAGACCAGATAGGGAACTTTCAGTGGTGCGGTGAGCGTGGACTAAACTTACTTGCTCCGACGAGAATTTTAGTTCACAACACGTTTTCGCGATAAGTATTCTATTTTATGTTTTTCTCATTAAAAATCGTTCCACTTGTTATCGGATTACTCTAGTTGAAAGCCCAATTGCAAGGACTGTCGTTTCACTTCTCTCTAGTGCAGGAATACAGCCGCTCCATGGCAGAAATCAATGATAACCGCCCTTCCTCCAACACCGGAGTCATCCAAGGTGCCCATGATGATCCCGTGGAGGACAGAACACAGGCCGCGACTCCCCTGGCAGGCGCCCCCACAACCGTGGAGCATATGCTGCGCATCTTCAAGGAGTACAATATTTCGCCTGAACAATAGCAGGTCATCAGAACAGGCTTTGTAGAGCAATACAAAATGGAGGCAGTCCCATTGGCTCGCTTCATCCCAACCTTACTAGGGAATTATTCCCATCCCAAGGACGCAGGGCCGTCAAAAGGCCTTACGCAAACCCTTTAATCATTGAGACACTGACGTAAGGCTACATAGTAAAGAGGGGTTTGATTGACACTAGCAGCTCAGTCAACCTGATCACAAGCATAGTTCTAAAATAACTAAACATCCACCACTCCAGAATTCAGCCGGGAGGAAATCCATTGGTGGGAATTGGAGGCCAGCTCGTCCCGTCAACAGGATAAGTCACTCTGGAAGTGGAAGTAGGAGATAAAGAAAATAACCTGGAGAGGGAAAGTCGATTTCGTCATTGCCGATATTGGAGTCGGCTACAACATGATATTGGGACGACCATTTATAATAGAGTCACGCGCTATAATTTGTCTGGAATACCTAACCATGCTGGTCCCAACCAAGAAAGGAATGGCAGTAGCAGTGGGAGATCCACAAAAAGCCCAAGAAGCTTATATAGCTTCCACTCAAACCGAGCCAGCCTCATTTGAAGCGGAGTTTGAAGCAGAGGATCGCAAGAGGGCAGAGCGCGTAGGAGATTTGGAAGTCTTGATGCTAGCAGAAGGTAAAATGGTCAAAATCGCTAGAGACATGGAGCAAGATGCCAAAAATGCTATGGTAAAGGTGCTAAAAGAGTAACAACATACCTTCTCATGGTTCGCCAGAGATATCAAAGGCATCCGACCGGAAGTTATGTGTCACAGCCTCAACATTGACCCGACAATTACTCCTATCAGACAAAAGAAGCGTAAACATGCCCCGGAATGACAAAAGGCCATTGAGGCAGATATCAAAAAACTACTCGAGGTGGAGCATATCAGGAAAGTACATTACTCCGAATGGTTGGCAAACGTGGTACTCGTAGGAAAGCCCAATGGTTCTTGGCGAATGTGTGTCGATTTCATAGACCTCAACAAAGCCTGCCCTAAAGATAGTTACCCCTAACCCAGCATAGATCAGCTTGTTAATTCAACAGCTGGATTCGCTATCTATTCCCTCCTGGATGCCAAGGCGGGATATCATCAAATACCAATGGATTCCAAAGACGAGGAAAAAACCACATTCATCAAGCACGAAGGAACTTACTACTACAAGGTGATGCCGTTCGGGCTAAAAAACGTTGGAGCCACATACCAAAAACCTGTAAACGAAATGTTCAAGGACCAAATTGGCGAGAATGTGGAAGTATATGTGGATGACATGATCGTAAAAAGCAAAGACGAAGCCAACCACGCAACGGACATTGAAAAAGTGTTCAAGGTACTTCAGAGATACAGCCTCAAATTGAACCCAGAAAAGTGTACATTTGGCGTAAAAAGCGGTAAGTTCTTGGGGTTTCTTATATCAGAAAGAGGGATTGAGGCCAACCTTGAGAAGATCGAAGCTATCATCAATATGACGCCGCCTCGGATATTAAATGAGGTACAACACCTCAACGGAAGGATTAATGCGTTGGGACTGTTCATCTCCTTCTCAGCCAAGAAATGTCTACCCTTCTACAAAGCAATAAAGCAAGACAAGGCCTTCAAATGGGATAAATGTTGCGCCCTTGCCTTCCAAAATTTGAAAGAATTCTTGGCATCCCCACCTTTGCTCAGCCGTCCAGTCCATGGTGAACCATTGTTCATATATTTATCTGCAACCGATGAAGCGGTAGGAGGAATTTTGGTCAGGGAAGAAAATAACCAACAATACCCCATTTACTACACAAGCAAGGTATTGAAGAATGCGGAGTTGAGATACCCCCGAATAGAGAAGCTCGCTCTGAGCTTGATATCCGCCTCAACAAGGCTCAAACCCTACTTCCAAGCACATACCATTATAGTATAGACCAGCTTTCCACTCAAGAAAGTACTGCAAAGACCTGAGACGTCAGGTAGAATGGCAAAATGGGCGGTAAGGCTGGGAGAATTCGATATTCGCTTCGAAAGGAGAACTGCCCTGAAGGCTCAAGTTTTGGCCGACTTTGTCGTAGAATTCGCTGAACTCGAGCCAAAGGAAACTTTAAAGACAGAACCTTGGATAGTTCATGTTGACGGAGCTTCTTCCAATGATGGAGCCAGAGTTGGCGTGTTGATAAAGGGCCCAAACCGAATCCGCCTCACATATGCGGCCAAACAGGCCTTCCCCGCCACTAATAACGCTGCTGAATATGAGGCCATGATCAAAGGGCTGGAACTTGTCACTGAGCCAACCCCAGATAGCGTAATTATCTGAAGTGATTCGCAATTGGTCTCCAACGAAATCAATAGAAATTTCGAGACGAAGGAGGAGCCTCCGTAAAGTGCAAAGCCTAATCGAAAGCATGGAAAAGAAAGGAACAACCTGGAAAGTTGAACACATTCCTTGAATGCAGAATGATACGGCCGATGAACTGGCAAAAACTGTCTCAAACCCGGGAGGTTGCAATCACCTAGGTAGCCTCTATGAAGTTCTTGTCCCCCCTAGTTGTGACAAAGATCAAGTGCTATGCGTTGAGGAAGTCGTCGACGACTGGCGTCATCCTATCACGACTTATCTCAAGGACGGATCGCTCCTTGAGGATAAAGACACCGCCTAAAAAATAGTGCGAAAATCCACTAGATACTCTATCGTAGACGGTGAACTTTACAGAAGATCCTATGTTGACGCCTGGTAGAAATGCATCACCTCGGCCCAAGGAAAAATCATCCTAGCGAAAATTCATGAAGGAATTTGTGGGTCTCACCAAGTGGCCTCCACCCTATTGCGAAAAGTCAGCCTAGCCGGTTACTATTGGGAAACTATGGAGGCGGATGCAACGAAGTACGTTCAGAAATGCCACCCATGCCAAGTACACACAAGGAAGAATCACCTACCTCAAACCAGCCAACAACCCTTGGTAACTGCTTGGCCGTTGTCGACGTGGGGGATCGACATCGCAGGACCATTACTGATGGCCAGTGGGTAGAGAAAATTCGTAATCGTAGCTACCGACCATTTCACCAAATGGGTCGAGGCGGTTGTAGTTAATACTATCACGCTAGAAAAGGTTATTGACTTTGTCTGGAAGAATACCGTCACAAGGTTTGGCATTCCAAGAAAAATTATCTCTGACAATGGTACGTAGTTTATATCAAGAAAGTTCGTAAAATTCTGCCAAGGCTTTGGAATAAAAAACCACTATTCCTCTGTACTCGGACAAATGGCCAGACCGAAGTAACAAACAGGACGTTAGGAGAAGGGCTCAAGAAACGCCTCGAAAGGGGGAACAAAGGATCCTGGCCAGATGAACTCACAACCGTATTGTGTTCTTATCGAACTACCCCATGCAGACCGACAAGCGAAACACCATTCTCCCTAGTCCATGGGATGGAAGCCGTAATTCCCGTAGAGATAGCCGCCCCAACTGATAGAGTAATTTACTACACTGAAGAACAAAATAACATCAACCTGAGACATCACTTGGACGACCTCGAAGAAAGGAAAGAATGAGCCTACATCCGAATGGCGGCCTACAAAGCCAAAATTGTAAAATACCATGATCGCAAAGTTAGAAGTTTGCAGCTAAAAGAGGGTGTCCTAGTCCTCAAAGATACCGTCGCCTCGCAATCACGAGAAAGCAAAGCAAGCTTGGAGCAAATTGGGAAGGACACTACAAAATAACGGAAGTAGTGGGCCCAGCTACGTATCGGCTCAGCAGCCTTGAAGGCAAAGATATACCAAGAACATGGAACATCTCAAGATTGAGACTATATTACAATATGACTAAGAATTAGGGAATCAAGCGTTGCACTCTTTTTCTTCCCCTGGATTTTTTCCCACTAGGTTTTTTCCTTGGGCAGGTTTTTAACGAGACGACGTCCCCTAGACCAACCCCGGCTAACTTAGCACCGGCTTGTATCTGTATGTAACATGTTACAAATCTCAATAAAAGAGTATGATTGAATTTTCTCATGTTGCAAGCATCATTATGATCGCCCTAAATGATTGTAACGTTTTAAGGATATAAATTTCCCTCGAGGTGGGAAAACATAATTCTAAGCATTTAAAGCCTTAGTTCAAATATTCCATCCTAAATTTCCCTCGAGGCGGAAAAACATAATGCTAAGCATTTAAAGCCTTAGTTCAAATATTCCATCCTAAATTTCCCTCGAGGCGGGAAAACATAATGCTAAGCATTTAAAGCCTTAGTTCAAATATTCCATCTTAAATTTCCCTCGAGGCTGGAAAACATAATGCTAAGCATTTAAAACCTTATTTTAAATATTTCATCCTAAATTTCCCTCAAGGCGGGAAAACATAATGCTAAGCATTTAAAGCCTTAGTTCAAATATTCCATCCTAAATTTCCCTCGAGGCGGGAAAACATAATACTAAGCATTTAAAACCTTAGACCAGATATTGCATTCTAAATTTCCCCCGAGGCGGATAACTGTAATACTAAGCGTTTAAGCCTTAATTCAATTATTGCATTTTGAAATTCCTTGAGGTGGAAAGCCTTACCAAATGCTGAATCGTAAGAAATCTAAGTCAAATTTTCCATCGAGATGGCATGCATACGAAAAGATTTAGAATTGTTAAAGGTTTTTAGATAAATCTAACCTCTATCGAGGCAAACGACCTCCACGAGATGGGAAATCACTATGCTAAGTTCGATTTTATTAAAAATCCCTCAACAGGGGAAACCATCGTGGCAAGTATTTAAACCTTGGCTCAATCACTGATGCTATCAAAATCTCTCGAAATAAGCAGATACAGCACAAGTGTAACATATAACATGCATCGATAAAATGTACTTGTATATTGAAATTGGAAACGTTTGTTACAAAAGATGGAGTAGATTACAAAAAAAAACCTATCCTACGCCTGCTCATCTCCTCCTGAGAGGTCACCACCGCTAGCTGCTCAAGGGGACTATTGGGAACCTCCTCGAAAGTAGGATAGGGCACGTTCTCCACCATACTGTCCTCTAGCTCTAGCCAATGAGAGAGCATCGCCTCAAGGAGGTGAGACCTAAACAATCGGGCCATCTTGACCATTTTTCCCACAACACCATCCAGCTCGATGTCCCTCTCCTGCATTTCTGAGCCACCTGAAGCTCACCTTGGGCACGAGTGGCATCTTTCTCCAGAGTGATAAAATGTAGAAGAAGTTGATCATGGGCCTCGCGAAGCCTTTCTAACTCTTTCTCCGTTTCCTTCTATTTGGAGGCTGCCTCCAAAGACTCGTCACGCGCCTTCACCACCTCCGCCTCATTCTGCTTAGCCACTGCCGCCTCTTTCCTTACCGCCTGAAGATCTGCCTTGGCTACTTGAAGCGCAGCCCTCACCTTAACATGATTAGACGATCTTCGATGCATCTCCATACATCGAGACATGGCCTGCAGAACAAAGGGGTCAGTGATTGAAGTAGAAACAACCTAAAAATAAATAAATCTTACATCAAAAAGGGCGTCCGCTAGCCCCCCATCAAGCAGACGCTTGATTTTTCTTTGTAAGCTTCCATCTCCCGAGGTAAAGGAAGCACATGGTGAAGCGCCAATTGTACTTGTGAGCTCGTGATCCCACCTTGAGGACCAGCCAGCTCGAGGAAGCTCTCCTTGAAACAAGCAGAAAGGGAAGTAGGAGCAGCATTGGAGGCCGAGGCGACAGAAGTAGATTGGAGCGGGGCCGAGCAAGACACCTCTTGGCTCTGCATAGAAAGGTTAAGCATAAAATGATATATAAAAAAAAAACAAAACACAACTCATGTCTTACCCTCTTAGGCATCATCTCGGAAAGAACCGCCTCATTTACTGGGACATCATCCCATGGCCTTTTTCGAGCCGCGACCTTCTTCAACGGGGCGGCATTTGTAACATCTTCCTGGGTAAGGTCAATCTTCTTCGCCTCCTTCCTCTGATTCTACCAGCTCAGGTCCTTTGTACTTTTAGCTAATTGTTTGTTAAGAGAAGCGCTTAGGCGAGATAATGACATTCTATTCAGATAAATAAAAATATAAAGAAATAAGCTCACCAGGGATATTGGCTGCGTCGTCATAATACATAAATTCTATGCCATCCCATGCAATGACTGGGATATTATTTAGGAAGGCCCAGGCAATGATCACTAGCGACCATTGTCCCTGTTCAAGCTGATAGAAAATTTCAACGCGAGGGTTTGGCTCAAGACCCCTCAAGGAAAGCGTCTCAGGTATGTCCTCCCTCCAGCGAGTTAGAAATGAAGGGTACGCTGGGTCTACTTTCACATAGAAAAAATACTGCTTGAAATTGCAAACAGACTAAGGGCGATCTGAGAAGAAGTAAAACTCATCCCTACTGCTAAAGTGGAGATGGTCTTTAGATGACTTCCACCTCATTGATGCCAGCCAGCGGAAGAAGGCAGAATCAAAATTGAGGCCGAGCTCACGACATATCTGGTAATGACCCACGATGTCCGACCAGCAATTAGAATGAATTTGAGCCGGACATACCCCCCAATTCGATAGCAGTCTCGCAATCTCCTCCAGAAGCGAATAGGTAAACCCGGCCCAAATCTGCTCCATATAAATGCTGAAGTACCCTTCTCGAGGGGTGTGTACACATTCGTGTTGAGCCGAAAGAAGACATGGTTTTCCAATAAGCCATTTGTAAACCTGTGCCTCAAAACAAATATCCACCTCATGAGCGATGGATACCATATTTTCAATTCGAGGCGTAGGACCCCTTGCTCGGCTCCTCCTTATCCACTTCGGGTTTCGAGCCTGCCTCTTTACATCCTGAGGACGCGATGACCCAGCTTCTTGGTCTGGGCCGATTCCCTCTGTTGAGCCCTCGCCGCCATCATATTCATCTACGGCTCTTAATAACGAGTCGTCTAAATAAACCTGAGGCCATCCCTCGGGGGATATAGGTTGGTCAGTCATTTTCCTACACGCCCTTTGTTTAGTCCTAAGAAAGGGACGTTGGTTAGTTCTATCAATGGT
The DNA here is from genome assembly GCA_949673415.1 of Euphorbia schlechtendalii. Classification (NCBI taxonomy): domain Eukaryota; kingdom Viridiplantae; phylum Streptophyta; class Magnoliopsida; order Malpighiales; family Euphorbiaceae; genus Euphorbia; species Euphorbia schlechtendalii. Next base: position 3,670 of record CATIWQ010059241.1, on the reverse strand, counting down.
AACTGGCTAGGATAGTAAGTGGTCCAATTTTAAGTTAAGCTTTGTTAAGCGAGTAAAGGCTCTATCGAAGGCGACGTCGCTACTAGAGCTACTAGAACTCATCCTAAATAAACAAGGAAGTGTCAAATTGCGAATTCAACAGAGACATCGCCTCATGGAAGTCCTCTTAGATCTGCGAGCCTTCCACGCGCTGTGGCCTAAACCAATTCATAAGCCCAAATATGGCCCCCAAACTCTAAGGCACAATCTAACATCTAAAATCTTTTTTACTATCCTATGCGACCACGCACGGTGGTCCTATCAGTAAAAATAGCCGAAGTTCCCAAACGAAGGGATGTTCCGATGACAGTTTCAATTTTAGGCACAAATAAAATTGATGACACGATGAATAACGGATTTAAAACATTTAGGGATAGTTAAGGACTTACTTGAAGATTGGAGAATGGAAGAATAGCTGGGTCAGAGATGCAGTTGCAAGAGTCGCCAAACTGGGATGGATCCTCACAAAATCGTAGAAGTGAAAAGGAAAAAACTGAGGAGACGCGCCATTTATAAAGATTTTGAATTTGAAAAGACGCAGATGCTTCTAAAAGGACGCGTGGCGCAATTGGGCAGATTGGCACGATTTACGAAGCACCCTAATAGCTGGCAACGTAATTACAATCTCCAAGCGTTCAAAATTGGGTCGACACCATACCCAGGGCGGCGCAAGCTTTAAAAAGCTTCTCTAACTTATGGGGAGACTTCTGATAAAAGGGTACTTATAAGATGACGTCGTCTCATGGATTATAACATGACCCATTTTGTGAACCACCTTTTAGTTAGTAGCCCTGCCTCACTTGGCTCAAACTCGTCTCCATTCACTATGGTTGTTTAGTCTCAAATATCGAAACGGTGTCACCTCATGAGCCGGGTGGACCCGCCTCGAGGGCTTCTTATGGTGATCACAAGAGGATGCTTCAGTTTTATCAATCGAGACAACAACCACACTTTCAAAGGGAGCGTCCACTTGTGTAACCGCGTCCTAAAATCAAGGAACGGATGAGATCCAGATCCGATTTCCCTTAATTTTAGGGATCATGATCATGCCTTGACTTTTTCAAATCCCCTTGATTTGAGGGATTGGACAAGGCTTATAAATAGAAGAAGGAGAGTCCAATGACAGGTTCTTAATTCTTTTCCAATTCTTCTCTTCATAGTTTTCTCTCTATATCCCGCAATCTACCATATTTTATTACTTGACTGACTTTATCATCGGAGGTGCCCCGGGGGAAAAAGCCCCGACCTTCACTTGATTTTAATCTATTTCACAGGTGGATTCTTGCGTCCGAACGATTCAATGCAATCTGAAGTTCCACAACGGTTGAATCAGACTCATACCAGATCGGGAACTTTCATTAACTAAAAAGAGAAATCCAATATTTAAAATTGATGATTGCATGTGATGTGATTTTTTTTACTTCAAAAGAAACTGAATTTTTGTGTTGATACTTAATTAACGAAGGAACTTCTTGTAAGCTTTTTCAATTAGTGGGAGTTTTTATAATATCAAATGATAATTTTAAATATCTGGTTTAATATTTTTAGTAGTTTTGGACAAGAAAAGTTATTAAATAGTAACAAAATGCTAGTATTAATAACAAATAAATAATAAATAGTCAAACTATATATGCCCTTAATTTTTAAATACTATAGGCAATATTAGTCACTAGAAGTATATTCTACCTGAAATCTTTTATTCTACCTGAAATCTTTTAGTTTTAAGAAAATTGTAAATGACAATCTCATATTCAGACATCTCAGGTGTGGAATCACTCGAGAAAGGCTCACAAAATGACTCGCAAATTATTCAATTTATAATACAAAGCTACATGTCTTCATATTAGGCTTTTTTCCCTAATTGTAAATGAGTTTGTATTATGAATTATAATTAACTAAGTAATTGACTAGGCTTTTCATTTTTATCTATTCCACTAGTAGATCCATATATTTGTAATAAAATCCTGAATTATTGACAATTTCATCATATACAGTACAGTAATATGTTTTATCAAAAGCAAACTTTATACTATATATAACAGTGTCTTATAATACAAAAAAGTATCTAAATATCTGAAACAGCATCTAAAAGATATGGAAATCCGCATGAATGCATGAAATTTATTCATTTTTACTAAATAGATTAAAAATAATTTTATTGACTAAAATTAATATTTATATATTTTCATAAAACAAAAATAAATTAACTTGTTCATAAACATGACTTTTTTCCAAACAAAAAATGAGTTGTTTTTTAGTAACTCATGAACAAATAATTTACCAAATTCAAAGGTAAATAAACAAGCCGTTCACAAATAAAAAATGAATAATTCGTGAACAATCAAATTATCAACCCAAACAATAATTTCTTAAACTTAGAACTAGTTATTCTGAGCTAAAATGAATGTATTTCACATTAAATCTATTCTCTCAAAACTCAAATATAATATTGTTTTATTTACTTAGTACTTGTTTGAAAAATTCACTGAAACAATAATTGCTTTTTAAATTTTTCGGCAGCATGTAACTAAATACTTAGGGTTTGTTTAGTATTATTTTTCAAGATGTTGTTTCAATAAGTTACTCTTAAAAAATTTTAATAGAATTACATATTTTAACTTTGGAGAACACGTTTTGATCCTTCATACTACATAAGTAGGAACTGTCTGACTTGTTTTTTTTCAAAATCAACTCTATCTGATTATAATAAAAGTTTGAAAATTGAATTTTTCGAAAAACAACCAATCCCAAATGTTGCTTAAAATCCCTTGCAGCTGACCAAAAGTTAAGCCGTTAGTGTAACACTAAAGGTAGGTTTTTTTAGATATTTAGAGAGATTTTTCACAACGGACGGAAGAAGAAAAGGGAAAATAGAAATGAAAGAAACGTACAGATAAATAGATACGCAAGACAACAGTTTTATGTAATTCCCAAAATTTATTCTCTTCTTTCCGCGTTGTCTATCTGTCTATCTTTCTATTCCTCTCTGTCTCTTTCCCCTTTTCTTTTCCCCCATTTTTACACCCCTTTCCAGCGATTTCTTGAGACACAATCCTCGCCAGGTATTTCTCCAATTCCTGTTTATTCGGTTTCGATCTTGGCCTTTTCTTGCTTCTTCCAGCTTTTTTACCGTTCCTTTTATATTTAGACATTGTTTTCCCTCTTTTCTTTGGGGTTTATTCTCTTGTTTTCCACGCTTTTCTCTTCTTGTTTCTTTTCAATATTTTTAGGGTTTCCTTCTGGGATTTGTATTTTTATACTTGTGTCTTTCTCTTTCTCGGTAATTTCATGGGGGATAATTTTCATCACCGCAATTTTGGGGTGAGGGCTTGCATTGATTTTTTTCAATTTGGAGAAGATGGGAATTAATTGATTTCGTCAATTTTATTGGTTTAATTCAATTACTGGGTTTATTTTCCCTTTTCTCGTTTCCACCAGTTATAGAGGCGGATATTTTGATGCTTTGGATTCTTTTCTATGTTATGGATTCTTAATTTCATCCGTTTTATTGGGTAAACAAACCAATGTAGCTGATATTAGAGATTGTTGCTTGAATTCTGGTTTTCTGTTTTGTTTATATGATGGGATTTGATAACTGAAATCGTAAAGCTTGTTATCTTTTTATATATAT
>CATIWQ010059221.1:0-30112 GCA_949673415.1 Euphorbia schlechtendalii | reverse complement strand
CAACGTTGAAAAACCTCAGAAGGATTTCCGGTATAGAAATTTCATGAAAACATTGACGCACACCTTTTATGATCATATCATGTTTATCAAACTCTAAAATTGTCCAAAGGTCGATTTTAAGCACAAAGGTGAAAAAACTCGAACCGTTTTCGGCGAATGAAATTTCGTGAAAACTTTGACGCATGCCATTTATGGTCATATCATGTTTATCACACTCTAAAAGGGTCCAAATTAGCTTGGATTTCTGCTATTGAAATTTCGAGAAAACTTTGACGCATGCCCTTTATGATCATTTCATATTTATCACACTCTAAAATGGTCCAAAGTCGATTTTAAGAACAGAGGTGAAAAAACTCGCACCGTTCTCAATGAATGAAATTTCGTGAAAACTTTGACGCATGCCTTTTATGATCATATCATGTTAATCGCACACTCAAATGGTTTAAAGGTCGATTTTAGGCGCAAGGTAAAAAAGTAGCACCGTTTTTCGCTATTGAAATTTCGTGAAAACTTTGACACATACCCTTTACAATCATCAATATATTTATCACACTCTAAAAGGGTTAAAAGGTTGATTTAAGATCAACCTTTAAAATTCTATAATGGATTTCCACTATCGAAATTTCCTGAAAACTTTGACGCATGCCTTTTATGATCATATCATGTAGATCACACTCTAAAATTGTCCAATGGTCTATTTAAGGCACAAAGGTGAAAAAACTCGCACTGTTTTCCTCTATTGAAATTTCGTGAAAACTTTGACGCATGCCTTTTTAGACATATCGTGTTTATCACACTTTAAAATGAGCCAAAGGTCTATTTAAGGCACAAAGGTGAAAAATCTTGCACCGTTTTCCGCAATCAAAATTTCATGAAAACTTTGACGCATGCCTTTTATGTTCATATCATGTTTATCACACTCTAAAATGGTCCAGAGGTCGATTTCAGGCACAAAGGTGAAAAAAATTAGCATCGTTTTCCGCTATCGAAATTTCGTGAAAACTTTGACGCACGCCCTTTACGGTCATAAATTTATTTATCACACTCTAAAGGGGTTAAAATGTTGATTTGAAGGTCAACATTGAAAAAACTAGCATTGATTTCCGCTATCGAAATTTCGTGAAAATCTTTGACGGACGCCCATTAAGGTCATAAATTTGTTTATCACACTCTAAAAGGGTTAAAATGTTGATTTGAAGGTCAACATTGAAAAAACTAGCATTGATTTCTGCTATCATATCATGTTTATCACTCTCTAAAATGTTTTAATGGTCGATTTAAGGCACATAGGTGAAAAAACTCGAACCGTTTCTCGCGAATAAAATTTCTTGAAATCTTTGACGCATGCCATTTAGGTCAAATCATCTTTATCACACTCTAAAATGGTCCGAAGGTCTATTTTAGGCAAAAAGGTGAAAAAACCCGCACCGATTTCAGCGATAGAAATTTTGTGAAAACTTTGACGCATGCCTTTTATGGTCATATAATGTTTATCCCACTCTAAAATGGTCCAGAGGTTGATTTTTGGAACAATGGAGAAAAAACTATCGCCGTTTTCCGTGATCGAAATTTCATGAATACATTGACGCATGCCTTTTATGGTCGTATCATGTTTATCACACTCTAAAACGATCCTAAGGTCGATATTTTAAGGCCAACATTGAAAAACCTCGTAAGGATTTCCGCTATCGAAATTTCATGAAAACTTTGAAGAACGCTTTTTATGATTATATCATGTTTATCACACTCTAAAATGGTCCGAAGGTCTATTTTAAGCACAAAGGTGAAAAAAACTCGCACTGTTTTCGGCAAATGAAATTTCTGGAAAACTTTGACGCATGCCTTTTATGGACATATCATGTTTATCACACTCTAAAATGGTCCAAACGTCGATTTTAGGTCCAAAGGTGAAAAAACTAGCACCGTTTTCTGCTATCGAAATTTTGTGAAAAGTTTGACGCATGCCCTTTACGGTCATAAATTTGTTTATCACACTTTAAAAGATTTAAAAGGTTGATTTTAATGTCAACGTTGATAAAACATGCATGTATTTATTTCACTATTGAAATTTTGTGAAAACTTTGAACCATGCCTTTTATGATCATATCATGTATATCAAACTCTAAAATGGTCCAATGGTCTATTTAAGGCACAAAGGTGAAAAAAAACTCGCACCGTTTTCCGGGAATGAAATTTCGTGAAAACTTTGACGCATGCTTTTTTGTTCATATCATATTTATCATACTCTATAATGTTCCAAAGGTCGAATTTAGGCACAAAGGTGAAAAAACTCGCACAGTTCTCGGCGATAAAAATTTCGTTAAAATTTTGGCGCATGTCTTTTGTGGTCATATTATGTTTATCACACTTTAAAATGGTCCAAATGTCGATTTTAAGGTCATTGTTCAAAAAACTTGCATAGATTTAAGCTATCGAAATTTAGTGAAAACTTTGACGCATGCCTTTTATGATCATATCATGTTTATCACACTCTAAAATGGTTCCAAGGTTGATTTTAGGCACAAAGATGAAAATACTGTCACCGTTTTCCACGATCGAATATTCATGAAAACATTGAAACATGCCATTTATGGTTCATATCATGTTTATCACACTCTTAAATGATCCAAAGGTCGATTTTAAGGTCAATGTTGAAAAAACTAGCATGGATTACCGCTATAGAAATTTCGTGAAAACTTTGACGCATGCCATTTATGATCATTTCATGTTTATCACACTCTAAAATGGTTCAAAGGTCGATTTAAGGCACGAAGGTGAAAAAACTCGCACCGTTTCCCGCGAACGAAATTTTGTGAAAACTTTGACGCATGCCTTTTTGGTCATTCATTTTTATCACACTATAAAATGGTCCAAATTTCGATTTTAGGCACAAAGGTGAAAAAACTCTCACTGTTTTCCACGATAGAAATTTCGTGAAGACTTTGACGCATCGTTTTTATGGTCATATCATGTTTATCACACTCTAAAATGGTCCAAAGGTTGATTTTAAGGTCAACGTTGTAAAAACACGCATGGATTTCCGCAATCGAAATTTCGTCAAAATTTGACGCATGCCGTTTAGGATCATATCATGTTTAGCACACTCTAAAATGGACAAAAGTTCGATTTTGGGCACAAAGGTGAAAAAACTCACACCGTTTTCCTCGATCGAAATTTAGCGAAAATTTTGACGCATGCCTTTTATTGTCATATAATATTTTTCACACTCTCAAATGGTTCAAAGGTCGATTTGAAGGTCATCGTTGAAAAAACTCGCATGGATTTCCGCTATTGAAATTTCGTGAAATCTTTTATGCATGTCTTTTATGGTCATATCATGTTTATCACACTCTAAAATGGTCTAAAGGTCGATTTTAGGCACAAAGGTGAAAAAACTACCACCATTTTCTGCTATCGAAATTTCGTGAAAACTTTGACACATGCCCTTTACAGTCATTGATGTGAATCCGACTACGCCGAACTCAATGAATTTCCCGATCATGAATTGAGGTTTGTGAAACACAAAAATATTAGATAAAAGACTTAAAATCAAAGTGTAAAGTAAGAAGTTAGCAATAGCACAACTAATCCTAGCAAATAAAACGAACAATCAAGCTAACATATAGTTAACGCAACCTTTCGAATTAGATGAAAGAACCTGTTATGGGGTGGATTCTCAATTGTCTAGCCATAACAATTGATCACAATTAATATAAGACTTCAAGAACAAGATCACAATCACTCGAACTTAAAGAAGAAGCTAAAATTCCACAATGGAAATCTGAAATTTTTATTAATCATCAAAACTTACTAATACAAATAAAAAGATGTCTATATATAATACTACTATTCCTAAGGCACGAAATTATATGTAGAATTTGCCTAAAAGTAAAATACTAAAGTCCTAAATGCTTTAAGATTGAAATCTTTAAAGCATAAGAAAATAATCTTACTATAATTTGAAATATGAAACAAACTAGGAAAATAAGTATACTAAATAATAAAAGAAAATCTAATTAAATTAAAATAAAAAATAATGTAGCAACAACTTTATTTTCTTCCATCATGTAATTGATCCGATAAGAATTAGCCAAGATCCCGATGTGTTAACATGTGACTTACACATGCTTGTCCAAAGCTCACTTAAGCTATCTCCAATTAGACCAAGTCTTGAACTCCTCTTCAATACTTGAATCCAAAATTGGAATTCTTAATCTCTTCTTGAGCTGGTCTTACTTTCTTTGATTTAGACTTTGTAAATGTAATATGAAAAGGATCTTCCTACTTTAATTCCAAGTCTTTACCAATTTTATGCTCAATAATTAATGTTCCTTGATTCATGTTTATCACTCTAAAAGTATTTAAAAGGTTGATTTTAAGGTCAATGTTGAAAAAACTATCATGGATTTCGGCTATCGAAATTTCGTGAAAACATTGACGCATGCCTTTTGTGGTCATATCATGTATATCACACTCTAAAATGGACCAATGGTCTATTTAAGTCACAAAGGTGAAAACACTCGCACCGTTTTCCGTGAATGAAATTTCGTGAAAACTTTAACGCATGCCTTTTGAGAAACATCATGTTTATGACACTCTAAAATGATCCAATGGTCGATTTTAAGCACAAGGGTGAAAAATATTGCACCGTTTTCCATGATCAAAATTTCGTGAAAACTTAGACTCATGCCTTTTATGGTCATATCATGTTTATCACACTCTAAAATGGTGCAGAGGTCGATTTTAGGAACAAAGGTGAAAAAACTAGAACTGTTTTCCGCCATCGAAATTTCGTGAAAACATTGACGCATGCCCTTTACGGTCATAAATTTTTTTTATCACTCTAAAATGGTTAAAAGGTTGATTCGAAGGTCAACATTGAAAAAACTAGCTTTGATTTCTGCTATCGAAAATTCGTGAAAACTTTGACGCATACCTTTTATGATCATATCATGTTTATTACTCTCTAAAATGGTCCAATGATCTATTGAAGCCACAAAGGTGAAAAAATTCTCACCGTTTCCCGCGAATGAAATTTCGTGAAAACTTTGACGCATGCCTTTATGGTCATATCATATTTATCACACTCTAAAATGATCCAACGGTCGATTTTAAGTACAAAGGTCAAAAAACTTGCACCGTTTCCCGTGAATGAAATTTTGTGAAAACTTTGACGCATGTCTTTTATGGTCATATCATGTTTATCACACTCTAAAATGGTGCAGAGGTCGATTTTAAGATCAACGTTGAAAAAACACGCATAGATTTCCGCAATCCAAATTTCGTGAAAATTTGACGCATGCCTTTTAGGATCATATTATGTTTATCACACTCTAAAATGTACAAAAAGTCGATTTTAGGCACAAAGGTGAAAAAAATCGCACCGTTTTCCACGATCGAAATTTAGCGACTTTGACGCATGCCTTTTATGGTCATATAATGTTTATCACACTCTAAAATGGTCCAAAGGTCAATTTTAAAGTCAACGTTGAAAAAACTCGCAGGGATTTCAGCTATCGAAATTTCATGAAAACTTTGATTCATGCCTTTTATGATCATATCATATTTATCACACTCTAAAATGGTCCAAATGTCGATTTTAGGCATAAAGGTGAAGAAACTCTCATAGTTTTTCACGATCGAAATATCATAAAAACTTTGCCGCATGCCTTTTATGGCAAAATAATGTTTATGACACTCTAAAATGGTCCAAAGGTCGATTTTAGGGTCAACATTGAAAAATCTCGCACGGATTTCCGCTATCGAAATTTCATGAAAACTTAGACGTATGCATTTTATGATCATATCATGTTTATCACATTCTAAAATGATCCAAAGGTCAATTTTAAGCACAGAGGTTAAAAAACATGTAGCGATTTCCGCGATCGAAATTTCGTGATAACTTTGACCCATGCCTTTTATGGACATATCATGTTTATCACACTCTAAAATGGTCCAAACGTCGATTTTAAGGTCAATGTTGAAAAAATTTGCACATATTTCAGCTATCAAAATTTTCTGAAAACTTTAACGCATGCCTTCCATGATCAAATCATGTTCATCACACTCTAAAATGGTCCTAAGGTCGATTTTTGGCACAATGGTGAAAAACTCTCACCGTTTTCCGTGATCGAAAATTCGTGAAAACTTTGACGCATGCCTTTTATGGTCATATCACGTTTATTACACTCTAAAATGGTCCAAAGGTCGATTTTAAGGTCATCGTTGAAAAATTAGAATGGATTTCCGCTAACGAAATTTCGTGAAAAATTTGACGCATGTCTTTTATGATCGTATCATGTTTATCACACTCTAACATAGTCCAAAAGTCGATTTTAAGCACAAAGGTGAAAAAACACGCACCGTTTTCCTCGAATTAAATTTCTTGAAAACTTTGACGCATGCCTTTTATGATCATACTACATTTATCACACTCTAAAATGTTCCAAAGATCGATTTTAGGAACATAGGTGAAAAAACTATCACCTTTTTCTATGATTGAAATTTCGTGAAAACTTTGACGATGCCTCTTATGGTCATAGCATGTTTATAACTCTCTAAAATAGTCCAAAGGTCAATATTATGCACAAAAGAGAAAAAACTTGCACTGATTTGCACGATAGAAATTTCGTGAAAACTTTGACGCATGCCTTTTATGATTATATCATTTTTATTACACTCTAAAATGGTCCAAATATCGATTTTAGGCACAAATGTGAAAAATCACCCACCGTTTTCCGCGATCGAAATTTAATGAAAATTCTGACGCATGCATTTTATTGGTCATATAATGTTTATCACACTTTAAAATAGTTTGAAAGTCGATTTTAAGCACAAAGGTGAAAAAACTCATACAGATTTCTAGGATCGAAATTTCATGAAAACTATGACAAATACCTTTTATGGTTATATCATGTTTATCACACTCTAAAATGGTGCACATGTCAATTTTAAGCAAGCACAAAGGTGAAAAAGCTCGCACCGATTTCCGAAATAGAAATTTCGTGAAAACTTTGACGCATGTCTTTTATGATCATATCATGTTTATCAAACTCTAAATATTCCAAAGGTCGACATAAAGCTCAATGGTAAAAAAACTACCATCGATTTCCGGCATCAAAATTTCTTGGAAACTTTGACGCATGCCTTTTATGGTCATATCATGCTTATCACACTCTAAAATGGTCCAAATGTCGATTTTAATGTCATTGTTGAAAAATCTCGAACGGAATTCTCCTAATGATATTTCGTGAATACTTTGACGCATGCCTTTTATAATCATATCATGTGTATTACACTCTAAAATGGTCAAAATGTCTATTTTAGGCACGAAGGTGAAAAAACTCCCATCGATTTCAATCATAGAAATTTCGTGAAAATTTTGACGCATGCCTTTTTCATGGTCATATCATGTTTATCAAACTCTAAAATGATCCAAAGGTCAATTTTATGCACAAAGGTGAAAAACACGCACCAATTTCCGGAATCCAAATTTCATTATAACTTTGAACCCTTCCTTTTATGGTCATATCATGTTTATCACACAAAAAAAATGATCCACATTTCGATTTTAAGCACAAAGTTGAAAAAGGTCGCACCGATTTCCGAAATCGAAATTTCGTGAAAACTTTGATGCATGCCTTTCATGGTAATATCATGTTTATCACACACTAAAATAGTCCAAATGTTGATTTTAGGCACAAGGGTAAAAAAACTCGCACCGTTTTCCACGGTCAAAATTTGATGCATGCCTATTATGGTCATATCATGTTTATTACTCTCTAAAATAATCATAAGGTCGATTTTAGCCCAAAAGTGAAAAAGCTCGCACTGATTTTTACGATAGAAATTTCGTGAAAACTTTGACGCATGCATATTTTGTTTATATCATGTTTATCAATACTCTAAAATTGTCCAAATGTCAATTTGAAGGTCAACGTTGAAAAAACTCGGATGAATTTCCGCTATCGAAGTTTCGTAAAAACTCTGACCCATGCCTTTTATGATTATATCATGTTTATCACACTCTAAAATTGTCCAAATGTCGATTTTAAGCACAAAGGTGAAAAAACTTGCATCGTTTTCCGCGATCAAAATTTCTTGAAAACTTTGACGCATGCCTTTTGTGGTCATATCATGTTTATCACACTCTAAAATAGTCCAAATGTGGATTTGAAGCACAATGGTGAAAAAATATCGCACGGTTTTCCGCTATCAAAATTTCGTGAAAACTTTGACGTATTCCTTTTACGATCGTATCATGTTTTATCACACTCTAAAATGGTCCAAAGGTAGATTTTAAGCACAAAGGTGAAAAACTCGAACTGATTTCAGCGATCAAAATTTCACGAAAACTTTAGCGCGTGCCTACTATAGTCATATCATGTGTTTCACACTCTAAAATGGTGCAAATGATGATTTTAAGCAGAAAGATGAAAAAACTCGCACTGATTTCCGGGATTCAAATTCGTGAATACTTTGACGCATGCCTTTTATAGTCATATCAGGTTTATCACTCACTAAAATGGCCCTAAGGTTAAAAAATTCGCAGCGATTTCCTCAATCGAAATTTCGTGAAAACTTTGACGCATGCCTTTTATATGATCATAACATGTTTATCACACTTTAAAATAGTTCAAAGGTCAATTTTAATCATAAAGGTGAAAAAACTCGCACCGATTTCTTGTTCGAAATTTCATGAAAACTTTGACACATGCCTTTTATGGCCATATCATATTTGTCTCACTCAAAAATGGTGCACATGTCGTTTTTAAGCACGCACAAAAGTGAAATAGCTCGCATCGATTTCCGAAATAGAAATTTCGTGAAAACTTTGATGCATGTCTTTTATGATCATATTATGTTTATCATACTCTAAATAGTCCAAAGTCGATATAAAGCTCAATGGTAAAAAAAACTACCACCGATTTCAAGGATCAAAATTTCGTGCAAAATATGACGCATGCCTTTTATGGTCATATCATGCTTATCACTCTCTAAAATGGTCCAAAGGTCGATTGTAATGTCATTGTTGAAAAAACTCGCACGGATTTCAGCTAATGATATTTCTTGAAAACTTTGACGCATGCCTTTAATGATCATATCATGTTTATCATACTCTAAAATGGTACAAATGTCGATTTTGAGCAAGAAGGTGAAAAAACTCGCACCGATTTCCATCATAGAAATTTCGTGAAAATTTTGACGCATACCTTTCATGGTCATATCATGTTTATCACACTTTAAAATGGTCGAAAGGTCGATTTTAAGCACAAAGGTGAAAAACAAGCACCGATTTCCGGGATCGAAATTTCGCTATAACTTTGTCGCCTTTCTTTTATGGTCATATCATGTTTATCACTCTAAGAAATGGTCCACAAGTCGATTTTTAGCACATAGTAGAAAAATCTCGCACCGATTTCCGAAATCGAAATTTCGTGAAAACTTTGACACATACCTTTCATGGTTATATCATGTTTATCACAAACTAAAATGGTCCAAAGTTTGATTTTAGGCACAAAGGTGAAAAAACACGCACATTTTTCCGCGATCAGAATTTCGTGAAAATTTTGACGCGTTCCTATTATGCACATGTCATGTTTATCACTTTCTAAAATAGTCCAAAGGTCGATTTTAAGCACAAAAGTGAAAAACCTCGCACTGATTTCCATGATCGAAATTTCGTGAAAACTTTGACGCTTGCCTTTTATGGTCATATCATGTTTATCAACACTCTAAAATAGTCCAAATGTCGATTTTAAGCACAAAAGTTAAAATACTCGCATCGATTTCCATGATTGAAATTTCGTGAAAACTTTGACGCATACCATTTATGGTTATATCATGTTTATCACACTCTAAAATGGTCCAAAGGTAGATTTTAAGGTCATAGTTAAAAAATTAGGATGGATTTCCGCTAAAAAAATTTCGTGAAAAATTTGACGCATGTGTTTTATGATCATATCATCTTTATCACACTCTAAAATGGTCCAAATGTCGATTTTAAGCAAAAAGGTGAAAAACTCGCACCGATTTATCAAAATTCCGTGAAAACTTTGACACATGCTTTTTTCTGATTATATAATGTTTATCATACTCTAAAATATAATAATGGTCAATTTTATGCAATAGGTGAAAAAACTCGCACCGATTTCCAAGATAGAAATTTCGTGAAAACTTTGACGCATGCCTTTTATGATCATATCATGTTTATGACACTCTAAAATGGTCCAAAGGTAGATTTTGAGCACAAGGGTGAAAAAACTAGCACCGATTTCTAAAATCGAAATTTCGTGAAAACTTTGACGCATGGCTTTCATGGTCATATCATGTTTATTACACACTAAAATGGTCCAAATGTCGATTTTAAGCACAAAGGTGAAAAAACCAGCACCTTTTTCCGCGATCGAAATTTCGTGAAAATTTTGAGGCATGCCTATTATGGTCATATCATATTTATCACTTTCTAAAATAGTCCAAAGGTTGATTTTAAGAACAAAAGTGAAAAAAACTCGCACTGCTTTCCATGATAGAATTTTTGTGAAATCTTTGACGCATGCCTTTTATGGTCACATCATGTTTATCAACACTCTAAAATGGTCTAAATATCGATTTTAAGGTCAACGTTGAAAAAACTCGGACAGATTTCCGCAATTGAAGTTTCATGAAAACTTTGATGCATGCCTATTATGATTATATCATGTTTATCACACTCTAAAATGGTTCAAAGGTCGATTTTAGGCACAAATGTGAAAAATCTCCCCACATTTTTCTGCGATCGAAATTTCATGAAAATTTTGACGCATGCCTTTTATGGTTATATCATGTTTATCACACTTTAAAATAGTTCAAAGGTCGATTTTAAGCACAAAAATGAAAAAACTTGCACCGATTTCTTGGATCGAAATTTCGTGAAAGTTATGACACATGCCTTTTATGGTTATATTATCAAACTCTAAAATTGTGCACATGTCGATTTTAAGCACGCACAAAGGTGAAAAAGCTCGCACCAATTTCCGAAATCGAAATTTCATGCAAACTTTGACGCATGCATATCATATAATGTTTATCACACTCTAAATAGTCCAAAGGTCGATATAATGCTCAAAGGTAGAAAAACTACCACCGATTCCACAGATCAAAATTTTGTGAAAACTTTGACGCATGCCTTATGTTGTCAATCATGCTTATCATACTCTAAAATAGTCCAAAGGTCGATTTTATTGTCATTGTTGAAAAAACTCGCACGGATTTCAGCTAATGATATTTCGTGAAAACTTTGACGCATGCCTTTTATGATCATATCATGTTTATCACACCCTAAAATGGTCAAAATTTTGATTTTGAGCACGAAGGTGAAAAAACTCGCCCGAATTTCCATCATAGAAATTTCGTGAAAATTTGAACGCATGCCTTTCATGGTCATATCATGTTTATCACACTCTAAAATGGACAAAAGATAGATTTTAAGCACAAAAGTGAAAAACTCGCACCAATTTCCGGGATTGAAATTTCATTATAACTTTGACCCCTTCCTTTTGTGGTCTTATCATGTTTATCACACTCAAAAATGATCCACATGTCGATTTTAAGCACAAAGTTGCAAAAGATCGCACCGATTTCCGAAATCGAAATTTCGTGAAAACTTTGACGCATGCCTTTCATGGTCATATCATGTTTATCACACACTAAAATGGTTTAAAGGTTGATTTTATGCACAAAAGTGAAAAAAAACGCAGCGTATTCCGCGATCGAAATTTCGTGAAAATTTTGATGCGTTCCTATTATGGTCATATCATGTTTATCACTCTCTAAAATAATCTTAAGGTCGATTTTAAGTACAAAAGTGAAAAAACTCGCACTGATTTCCATGATAGAAATTTCGTGAAAACTTTGTCGCATGCCTTTTATGTTCATATCATGTTTATCAACACTCGAAAATGGTCCAAATGTCGATTTGAAGGTCAACGTTGAAAAAACTCGCTCGGATTTCCGCTATCGAAGTTTTGTGAAAACTCTGACGCATGCCTTTTATGATTATATCATGTTTATCACACTCTAAAATTATCTAAAAGTCAATTTTAGGCGCAAATGTGAAAAATCACCCAACCGTTTTCTACGATCAAAATTTCATGAAAATTTGACGCATGCCTTTTATAGTCATATCATGTTTATCACACTTTAAAACATTTCAAAGGTCGATTTTAAGCACAAAGGTGAAAAAACTTGCACCGATTTCTGGGATAGAAATTTATGAAAACTATGACACATGCCTTTTATGGTCATATCATGTTTATCACACTCTAAAATGGTGCATATGTCTTTTTTAAGCAAGCACAAAGGTGAAAAATAGCTCGCACTGATTTCCGAAATCGAAATTTCGTGAAAACTTTAACGCATGCCTTTTATGATCATATCATGTTTATCACACTCTAAATAGTCCAATGGTCGATATAAAGCTCAAAGGTAAAAAAACTACAACCGATTTCCAGGATCAAAATTTCGTGAACACTTTGACCCATGCCTTTTATGGTCATATCATGCTTATGACACACTAAAATGGTCCAAAAGTCGATTTTAATATCATTGTTGAAAAAACAAGCACAGATTTCCGCTAATGGTATTTCGTAAAAAACTTTGAAGCATGCTTTTTATGATCATATCATGTTTATCACACTCTAAATTGGTACAAAGGTCGATTTTGAGCACGAAGGTGAAAAAACTCGCACCGATTTCCATCATTAAAATTTCATGAAAATTTTGACACATGCCTTTTATGATCATATGATGTTTTTCACACTCTAAAATGGTCCAGAGATAGATTTTACACACAAAGATGAAAAAACTCGCACTGATTTCAGGGATCGAAATTTCGTGAAAACATTGACGCATGCCTTTTATGGTCATATCATGTTTATCACACTCAAAAATGGTCCACATGTCGATTTTAAGCACAAAGGTGAAAAAGCTCGCACCGATTTCCGAAATTGAAATTTCGGGAAAACTTTGATGCTTGGCTTTCATGGTTATATCATGTTTATCACACACTAAAATGGTCCGGAGGTCGACTTTAGGCATAAATGTGAAAAAACCAGCACCGTTTTCCGCGATCGAAATTTCGTGAAAATTTTGACGATTGCCTATTATGGTCATATCATGTTTACCACTCCCTAAAATAGTCCAAATGTCGATTTTAAGCGCAAAAGTGAAAAAATGGCACTGATTTCCACGATAGAAATTTCGTGAAAACTTTGACGAATGCCTTTTATAGTCATATCATGTTTATCAACACTCTAAAATGGTCCAAATTTCGATTTTAAGGTCAACGTTTAAAATATTCGGAACGGATTTCCGCTATCGAAATTTCGTGAGAACTCTGACGCATGCCTTTTCTAATTATATCATGTTTATCACACTCTAAAATGGTCCGAAGGTCGATTTTTGGCACACCCAAACCGTTTTCCGCGATCGAAATTTCGTGAAAACTTTGACACATGCCTTTTATGGTCATATCATGTTTATCACACTTTAAAATAGTTCAAAAGTCGATTTTAAGCACAAATATCAAAAAATCAGACACCGATTTCTTGGATCGAAATTTCGTGAAAACTATGAAACATGCCTTTTGTGGTCATATCATGTTTATCACATTCTAAAATGGTGCACATGTTGTTTTTAAGCACACACAAAGGTGAAAAAGTTCGCACCAATTTCCGAAATCGAAATTTCAAGAAAACTTTGACATATGCCTTTTAAGATCATATCATGTTTATCACACTCTAAATAGTCCAAATGTCAATATAAAGCTCAAAGGTAAAAAAACTACCACCGATTTCCAAGATCAAAATTTCGTGAAAACTTTGACGCATGCCGTTTATTGTTATATCATGCTTATGACACCCTAAAATGGTCCAGAAGTCAATTTTAATGTCATTGTTGAAAAAACTCGCATGGATTTTAGCTAATGATATTTCGTGAAAACTTTGACGCATGCCTTTTATGATTATATCATGGTTATCACACTCTAAAATGGTCTAAAGGTCGATTTTGAGCATCAAGGTGAAAAAACTCGTTTCGATTTCCATCACAGAAATTTCGTGAAAATTTTGACGCATGTCGTTCATGGTCATATCAAGTTTATCACACTCTAAAATGTTCCAAAGATTGATTTTAAGCCCAAAGGTGAAAAACTCGCACCGATTACCGGGATCGAAATTTCGTTATAACTTTGACGCTTTCCTTTTATGGTCATATCACTTTTATCACACTAAAAAATGGTCCACAGTTTGATTTTAAGCACAAAGTTGAAAAAGCTCCCACTGATTTCCGAAATCGAAATTTCGTGAAAACTCTGACGCATGCCTTTCATGGTCATATCATGTTTATCACACACTAAAATGGTCCAATCGTTGATTTTAGGCACAAAGGTGAAAAAACTCGCATCGTTTTCCGCGATCGAAATTTCTTGAAAACATTGACACATTCCTTTTATGATCATATCATGTTTATCACACTCTAAAATTGTCCAAAGGTAGATATTAAACACAAAGGTGAAAAAACTCAAACAGATTTCCACGATCAAAATTTCATGAAAACTTTTGCGCGTGCCTGTCATGATCATATCATCTTTATCACACTCTAAAATGGTCCAAATGAGGATTTTAAGCACAAAGGTGAAAAAACTCGTACTGATTTCAAGGATTCAAATTTCGTGAATACTTTGACACATGCTTTTTATGGTCATATCAGGTTTATCACTCACTAAAATGGCCCTAAGATCGATTTTAAGCAAAAAGTTTAAAAAATTCGTAGCGATTGAAATTTCTTGTAAACCAAACGCATGCCTTTTATGATCATATCATGTTTATCTCACTCTAAAATTGTCCAAAAGTCGATTTTAGGCACAAAGGTGATAAAACTCGATCCGATTTCCACGATAGAAATTTCGTGAAAACATTGACGCATGCCTTTTTATGATCATATCAAGTTTATCACACTCTAAAATGGTCTAAGGATCTATTTTATGCACAAAGGTGAAAAAACATAAACTGATTTCCGCGATTGAAATTTCGTGAAAAATTTGGCGCACTCCTGTTATGGTCATAACATGTTTATCACACTCTAAATGGTCCAAAGGTCGAATTTGTGCACAACGGTCAAATACTCACACTGATTACCAGGATTGAAATTTCGTGAAAACTTTGACCCATGCCTCTTATGGTCATATCAGGTTTATCACTCACTAAGATGGGCTAAGATCTATTTTAAGCAAAAAGGTTAAAATATTCGCAGTGATTTACGCAATCGAAATTTCGTGAAAACTTTGACGCATGCCTTTTATGATCACATCATGTTTATCACACTTTAAAATTGTTGAAAGGTCGATTTTAGGCACAAAGGTGAAAAAACACACACCGATTTTCATGATAGAAATTTCGTGAAAACATTGACGCATGCCCCTTATGATCATATCATGTTTATCACACTCTAAAATGCTCCAAAGATCGATTTTAAGCACAAAGGTGAAAAAACTTAACTGATTTCCGCGATCAAAATTTCGCGAAAACTTTGTGCGTGCCTATTATGGTCATATCATGTTTATCACACTCTGAAATGGCCCAAAAGTCGAATTTTTGCACAACGGTGAAATACTCGCACCGACTTTCGGGATTGAAATTTCGTGAAAACTTTGACGCATGCTTCTTATGGTCATATCATGTTTATCACTCACTACAATGGCCCTAAGATCGATTTTAAGCAAAAGTGTTAAAAAACTCGCAACGATTTCCGCGATCGAAAATTCATGAAAACATTGACACATGCCTTTTATGGTCATATCATGTTTTTCACACTCTAAAATAGTCCAAAGGTCGATATTAGGAACAAAGGTGAAAAAACCCTCATCGATTTCCGATATATAAATGTCATGAAAACTTTGACACATGCCTTTTATGATCATATCATTTTAATCACATTCTAAAATGGTCCAAAGGTCGATTTTAAGGAAAAAGGTGAAAAATCTCGCAATGATTTCCGCGATCAAAATTTCGTGAAATTTTTGACGCATGCCTTTTATTGTAATATCGTGTTTATCACACTCTAAAATGGTCCAAAAGTAAATTTTAGGGACAAAGGTGAAAAGACTCGCACCGATTTCCGAAATCGAAATGTCGTGAAAACTTTGACGCATGCCTTTTATGATCATTACATGTTTATCACACTGTAAAATGGTCCAAATGTCGATTTTAAGCACAAAGGGGAAAAAAGGCGCATCGATTTTCGAAATCAAAATATCGTGAAAACTTTGACGCATACCTTTTATGATCATATTATGTTTGTCACACTCTAAAATGGTCCAAAGATCGATTTTATGCTCAAAGGTGAAAAAAAGTCGCACTGATTTCCACGATCGAAATTTCGTGAAAACTTTGACGCATGCCTTTTATGATCATATCATGTTTATCACACTCTAAAATAGTCCACATGTCGATTTTAAGTACAAAGGTGAAAAAGCACGCACCGATTTCCGAAATTTAAATTTCGTGAAAACTTTGACGCATGCCTTTTATGATCATATAATGTTTATCACACTCTAAAATTGTCCAAAGGTCGATTTTAAACACAATGGTAAAAAAACTCGCACTGATTTCCGTGATCGTAATTTCATGAAAATTTTGACGCACGCCTATTATGGTCATATCATTCTTATCACACTCTAAAATAGTCCAAAGTTCGATATTAAAGCTCAAAGTAAAAAAAACTCCCACCAATTTCTAGGATCAAAATTTCGTGAAAATTTTACGCATACCATTTATGGTCATATCAGGCTTATCACACTCCAAAATGGTCGAAATGTCATTGTTGAAAAAACTTGCACGGATTTCGGCTAATGATATTTTGGGTAAACTTTGATGCATGCCTTTTATGATCATATCATGTTTATCACACTCTAAAATGGTCCAAAGGTAGATTTTGAGCACAAGGGTGAAAAAACTCGCACCGATTTCAATCATAGAAATTTAGTGAAAATTTTAACGCATGCCTTTTATGGTCATATCATATTTATCACACTCTAAAATGGTTCAAACATCGATTTTAAGCACAAAGGTGAAAAACTCGCACCGATTTCTGGGATCGAAATTTCTTTATAACTTTGACGCCTTCCTTTTATGATCATATAATGTTTATCACACTCTAAAAGGGTCTAAATGTCAATTTTAAGGTCAACTTTGAAAAACTCGCATAGATTTCCGCGATCAAAATTTCGTGAAAACTTTGACGCATGCCTTTTATGGTCATATCATGTTTATCACACACTAAAATGGTCTAGAGGTCGATTTTAGGCACCAAGGTGAAAAAACTAGCACTGTTTTCTGCGTTCGAAATTTCGTGAAAACATTAATGCATGCCTTTTATTGTCATATCATGTTTATTACACTTTAAAATAATCTAAAGGCTGATTTTAAGCACAAAGGTTAAAAAAACTAGCACGGATTTCCGCAATCAAAATTTCGTGAAAACTTTCACACATGTATTTTATGATCATATCAAGTTTATTACAATCTCAAATGGTCCAAAGGTCGATTTTAGGCAAAAAGGTGAAAAAAATAGCACCGTTTCCGCAATCAAAATTTCATGAAACCTTTGACGCACTCCTTTTTTTATCATATCATATTTATCACACTCTAAAATGATCCAAGGGTCTATTTTAAGAACAAAGGTAAAAAAACACACACCGATTTCCGAGATCAAAATTTCATGAAAACTTTTACACATGCCTTTTATTGTCATATCAAGTTTATCGCACTCTAAAATGTTCCAAAGGTCGATTTTGAGCACAAAGGTGAAAAAACTTGCACCGATTTCCATCATAGAAATTTCATTAAAATTTTGACGCTTGCCTTTCATGACCATATCAGGTTTATCACACTCTAAAATGGTCCAAAGGTCGATTTTAAGAATAAAGGTGAAAAAACTCGCACTGATTTCCGAAATTGAAATGTTGTGAAAACTTTGACGCATGCCTTTAATGATCATATCATGTTTATCACACTCTAAAATGGTCCAAAAGTCGATTTTAGGCACTAAGGTGAAAAAACTCACACTGATTTTCGAAATCTCGTGAAAACTTTGACGCATGCTTTTCATGGCCATATCATGTTTATCACATTCTATAATGATCCAAATGTTGATTTTAAGCACAAAGGTGAAAAACTCGCAACGACTTCTGGAATCGAAATTTCGTTATAACTTTGACGCCTTCCTTTTATGGTCATATAATGTTTATCACACTCTAAAAGGGTCTAAATGTCAATTTTAAGGTCAACGTTGAAAAACTCGCATAGATTTCCACGATCAAAATTTCGCGAAAACTTTGACGCATGTCTTTTATGGTTATATCATGTTTATCACACACTAAAATGGTCGAGAGGTCGATTTTTGGCACACAGGTGAAAAACTTGCACCGTTTTCCACTATCAAAATTTCGTGAGAACTTTGACTAATGCCTTTTATGATCATATCATGTTTATCACACTCTAAAATGGTCCAATGGTCGATTTTAAGCAAAAAGGTGAAAAAACTAATACAGATTTCCTCTATCGAAATTTCGTGAAAACTTTGGCGCTTGCCTATTATATCACGTTTATCACACTTTAAAATGGTCCAAAGGTCGATTTTGAGTACAAAGGTGAAAGAACTTGGGCCAATTTCGGGATTTAAATTTCGTGAATAATTTGACGCATGCCTTGTATGGTAATATCATGTTTATCACTCACTAAAATGGGCCAAAGATCGATTTTAAGCAAAAAGCTAAAAAAAACTCGCATCGTTTTCCGCTATCGAAATTTCATGAAAATATTGTCGCGTGCTTATTATGGTCATATCATGTTTATCACTCTCTAAAGTGTCCAAAGGTCGATTTTAAGAACAAAAGAGAACAAACTCGCACTGATTCCCACGATAGAAATTTCGTGAAAACTTTAACGCATGCCTTTTATGGACATTTCATGTTTATCAACACAATAAAATGGTCCAAATGTCGATTTTAAGATCAACGTTGAAAAAAATTGGATGGATTTCCGCCATCAAAGTTTCGTGAAAACTTCAACGCATGCCTTTTATGATCATATCATGTTCATCACACTCTAAAATGGTCCAATGGTCGATTTTAGGCAGAAAGTTGAAAAAACTATCACCATTTTCTGCGATCGAAACTTCGTGAAATTTTTGACGCATGCCTTTCATGGCCATATCATATTTATCACACTCTAAAATGGTCCGAAGGTCGATTTTTGGCACAAAGGTGAAAAATCTCGCACCATTTTCCACGATCAAAATTTCATGAAACTTTGACGCATGCCTTTTATGGTCATATCATGTTTATCACACTCTAAAATAGTTCAAAGGTCTATTTTAAGCACAATGGTGAAAAAACTCGCACCAATTTCTGGGATAGAAATTTCATGAAAACTATGATGCATGCCTTTTATGGTCATATCATGCTTATCACAGTAAAAAATGGCCCGCATATCTATTTTAAGCACAATGGTGAAAAGCTCGCACCGATTTCCGAAATCGAAATTTAGTAAAAACTTTGACGGATGCCTTTTATGGTCATATCATGTTTCTCACACTCTAAAATAGTCTCAAGGTCGATTTTAAGCACAAAGGTGAAAAAACTCGCACTGATTTCAGCGATCGAAATGTCATGAAAACTTTGACGCTTGCCTTTTATTGTCATATCATGTTTAACAGACATTAAAATGGTCCAAAAGTCAATTTTATGCTCAAATGTGAAAAAACTGGCACTGATTTCTATCATCGAAATTTCTTGAAAACTTTGACGCATGCCTTTTATGGTCATATCATGCTTATCACACTCTAAAATGGTCCACATATCGATTTTAAGCACAAAGGTGAAAAAGCTCGCATCGATTTCCGAAATCAAAATTTCGTGAAAGCTTTTTCACATGCCTTTTTTGATCATATCATGTTTATCTCACTCTAAAATGGTTAAAAGGTCGATTTTAAGCACAAAGGTAAAAAAACTCGCATCGACTTCCGCGATCGAAATTTCATGAAAACTTTGACACATGCCTTTTATGGTCATATCATGTTTATCATACTCTAAAATGATTCAAAGGTCGATTTTGAGCACAAAGGTGAAAAAACTAGCACCGATTTCCATCATGGAAATTTCATGAAAATTTTGGCACATGCCTTTCATGGCCATATCATGTTTATAACACTCTAAAATGGTTCAAAAGTCGGTTTTAAGCACAAAGGTGAAAAAAGTCGCACCGATTTCTGAAATCGAAATGTCGTGAAAACTTTGACGCATACCTTTTATGATCGTAACATGTTTATAACACTCTAAAATGGTCCAAAAGTTGATTTTAGGCACAATAGTGAAAATCTCGCTTTGATTTCCGTGATCGAAATTTCATGAAAACTTTGACGCATACCTTTTATGGTCATATCATGCTTATCAAACTCTAAAATGATTCGCAAGTCGATTTTAAGCACAAAGGTGAAAAAGCTCGCACCGATTTCGGAAATCGAAATTTCGTGAAACTTTGTCGCACGCCTTTTATGATCATATCATGTTTATATCACTCTAAATGGTCAAAAGGTCGATTTTTAGCATAAAGGTAAAAAAACTCACACTAGCACCGATTTTCGCTATCGAAATTTTGTGAAAACTTTGACACATGTTTTTTATGGACATATCATGTTTATCACACTCTAAAATGGTCTAAAGGTCAATTTTGAGCACAAAGATTAAAAAAACTCGCACCGATTTCCATCATAGAAATTTTATGAAAATTTTGATATGGCCATATCATGTTTATCACATTCTAAAATAGTTCAAATGTCGATTTAAAGCACAAACGTGAGAAAACTTGCACCGATTTCTGGGATCGAAATGTCGTTATAACTTTGACGCCTTCCTTTTATGGTCATATCATGTTTATTACACTCTAAAATTATCTCAATGTCAATTTTAAGGTGAACGTTGAAAAACTCGCATAGATTTCCATGATCAAAATTTCGTGAAAACTTTGACGCATGTCTTTTATGGTCATATCATGTTTATCCCACACTATAATGGTCCAGAGGTCGATTTTTGGCACACAGGTGAAAAAACTCGCATCAAACTCTAAAATGGTTCGAGGGTCGATTTTAAGCAAAAAGGTGAAAAAACTAAAACCTATTTCCTTGTTCGAAATTTCGTGAAAACTTTGGCGCGTTGCGATCGAAATTTCGTGAAAATTTTGACGGGTGCCTATTATTGTCATATCATGTTTATCACTCTCTAAGATAGTCCAAAGGTCGATTTTAAGCACAAAGGTGAAAAAACTCGCACTGATTTCCACGATAGAAATTTCTTGAAAACTGACGCATGCCTTTTATGGACATATCATGTTTATCAACACTCTAAAATGGTCCAAATGTCGATTTTAAGGTCAATGTTGAAAAAACTCAGATGGATTTCCGCTATCGAAATTTCGTGAAAATTTTGATGCATGCCTTTTACGATCATATCATGTTCATCATACTCTAAAATGGTCCAAAGGTCTAATTTTTGCACAAAGGTGAAAAATCTCAAACCAATTTCCGCGATCAAAATTTTGTGAAACTTTGACGCATGGCTTTCATGGTCATATCATGTTTATCACACTCTAGAATAGTTCAAAGATCTATTTTAAGCACAAAGGTGCAAAAACTCGTGCCGATTTCTGGGATCGAAATTTCGTGAAAACTATGACGCATACCTTTTATGATCATATCATGCTTATCACATTCCAAAACGGTCCATATGTTTATTTAAGCACAAAGGTGAAAAGCTCGCACCGATTTCCGAAATCGAAATTTCGTGAAAACTTTGTCACATGCCTTTTATAATCATATCATGTTTATCAAACTCTAAAATGGTCTCAAGTTTGATTTTAAGCAAAAAGGTGAAAACATTCGCACCAATTTCAGCGATCAAAATGTCGTGAAAACTTTGACGCATGCCTTTTATTGTCATATCATTTTTATCAGACTTTGAAATGGTCCAAAAGTCGATTTTATGCTCAAAGGTGAAAAAACTCGCATTGATTTCCACGATCGAAATTTTGTGAAAACTTTGACACATGCCTTTTATGGTCATATCATGTTTATCACACTCTAAAATGGTCCAAATATCAATTTTGAGCACAAAGGTGAAAAAACTTGCACCGATTTCCATCATAGAAATTTCATGAAAATTTTGACGCATGCCTTTCATGGCCACATCTTGTTTATTACACTCTAAAATGGTCCAAAAGTCGATTTTAAGCACAAAGGAGAAAATATTCGCACCGATTTCCGAAACTGAAATGTCGTGAATACTTTGACGCATGCCATTTATGATCGTAACATGTTTATCACACTCTAAAATAGTTCAAAAGTTGATTTTAGGCACAAAGGTGAAAAAACCCGCACTGATTTGCGCAATCGAAACTCTGTGAAAACTTTGACGCATGCCTTTTATGGTCATATCATGCTTATCACACTCTATAATGGTCCACATGTCGATTTTATGCACAAAGGTGAAAAAGCTCGCACCGATTTCAGAAATCAAAATTTCGTGAAAACTTTGTCGCATGCCTTTTATGATCATATCGTGTTTATCTCACTCTAAAATGGTCCGAAGGTCGATTTTAAGCACAAAGGTAAAAAAACTCGCACCTATTTCCGCAATCGAAATTTCGTGAAAACTTTGACACATGCCTTTTATGGTCATATCATGTTTATCACACTCTAAAATGGTCCAAAGGTCGATTTAAAGCATAAAGGTGAAAAAACTCGCATCGATTTCTAGGATTGAAATTTCGTTATAACTTTGACGCCTTCCTTTTATGGTCATATCATGTTTATTACACTCTAAAATGGTCTAAATGTCAATTTTAAGATCAACGTTGAAAAACTCCCATAGATTTCTACAATCGAAATTTTGTGAAAACTTTGACTCATGCCTTTTATTGTCATATCATGTTTGTCACACACTAAAATGGTCCTGAGGTTGACTTTTGGCACACAGGTAAAAAATCTCGCACTGTTTTCCGTGATCGAAATTTCGTGAGAACTTTGACTAATGCCTTTTATGATCATATCATGTTTATCACTCTAAAATGGTCCAAAGGTCGATTTTGAGCAAAAAGGTTAAAAAACTCGAACCGATTTCCTTGATCGAAATTTCGTGAAAACTTTCGCGCGTGCCTATTATGGTAATATCCTGTTTATCACAATCTAAAATGGTTCAAAGATCGATTTTAAGTACAAAGGTGAAAAAACATGGACCGATTTCTAGGATTTAAATTTCGTGACTACTTTGACGCATGCCTTGTATGGTAATATCATGTTTATCACTCACTAAAATGGCCCAATGATTTTAAGCAAAAGGCTGAAAAAACTCTCATCATTTTCCACGATCGAAATTTCGTGAAAATTTTGACGCGTGCCTATTATGGTCATATCATGTTTATTACTCTCTAAAATAGTCCAAAGGTCGATTTTAAGCACAAAAGTGAAAAAACTCGCACCGAATTCCAGGATTGACATTTCGTGAAAATTTTGACGCATACCTTTTATGATCATATCATGTTTATCACTCACAAAAATGGCCCTAAAATCGATTTTTAACAAACAGGTAAAAAAACTCGCACCGATTTCCATGATAAAAATTTCTTGAAAACTTTGATGTATGCTTTTTATGATCAAATATTGTTTATCACACTCTAAAATGTTCCAAAGGTCGATTTTAAGAACAAATGTGAAAAAACTCGCACCGATTTAAACTATAGAAATTTCGTGAAAACTTTGACGCATGCCTTTTATGATCATATCATGTTTATCACACTCTAATATGGTCCAAAGGTCGATTTTAAGCACAAAGTTGAAAAAACTCACACCGATTTCTAGGATCGAAATTTCGTGTAAACTTTGACGCATGCCATTTATAGTCACATCATGTTTATCTGATGCGAATCAAAGAACACCAATTATTAAGCTTAGAAATGATAAAGACTTGGAATTGAAGTGGGAAGATCATTTTCTAATTACAGTTACAAAGTCTAATTCCAAGAGTGTTCAAGAAGTTTTAAATCAGCATATCAAAGAGATTTTGAAGATTCCGAATTCAATTCAAGTTTCAACAAAGTTTAGTAACGTCAACTTAAGCAAAGATAAAGAATTTCAATTTTTTAATCAAGTGTTGAAGAGGAGTTCACGACTTGGTCTAATTGGAGATAGCTTAAGTGAGCTTTGGACACGCATGTGTAAATCTCATGTTAACCCATTGAGATCTTGGCTAATTCTTATTGGATCAGTAACATGATGGAAGAATATGAAGTGGCTGTTACATAATGTATTATTTTAATTTTATTTAATAGTTAGTATACTTAGTTTCCTAGTTTGTTTCATATTTCATCTTAGGGTAAGATTCTTTTCTTATGCTTCAAGGAATTCAATCCTAAAGCTATTAGAACTTTAGTATTTTATTTTTAGGCAAATCCTACATATAATTTCGTGCCTTAGGAATAGTAGTATTATATATAGAGACCTTTTTATTTGTATTAGTTAGTTTTTTATCATTAATACAATTTCAGATTTACGTTGTGGAATTTCAGCTTCTTCTTTAAGTTCGAGTGATTGTGATCTTGTTCTTGAAGTCTTATTTTGATTGTGATAAATTGTTGTGGCTAGACAAATGAGAATCAACCCCATATCAGGTTCTTTCATCCAATTCGAAAGGTTGCGTTAACTATATGTTAGCTTGATTGTTCATTTTTTTGTAGGATTGGTTATGCTATTGCTACTTCTTATTTTACACTCTTATTTTAAGTCTTTTATCCTATCTTTTTGTGTTTCATAAACCTCAATTCATGATCGGTAAATTCATTGAGTTCGGCGTAGCCGGATTCACATCATGCCCAAACTCCCTTCTCTTTAGTCTACGGGATGGAAGCGGTTCTCCAGGGGGAAACCGTGGTCAAATCCTTAAGGTTAGCTATGGAAGCGAGATTGAAAGAGTCTGATTGGGTAAAGGCCAGATTTGAGCTGTTGAATATGATTGATGAACCTCATTTGAATGTCCTTGATCACCTGCAAATGTATCAGCAACGCATGGCGAGACCTTACAACAGCAAGTCAAGCATCAAAGTCAGCCCTTGAAAGTGGGGGACTTGGTCTTAAAGCAGCTGAAATCTTCTAATTTCGATGTTAGGGGGAAATTCAAGCCCAGCTGGGAAGGCCTTTTTATGGTCAAAAAGTTCCTTAGCAAAGGAGCAGTCAAAATAATGGACATGGACGGCAATGAGTTCGTAAACCCGATTAACCAGGACAGGCTAAAGCGTTATCATGTTTAGGAAAAGAATTAAATTGTTAAAAGCAGCACTTGTAATAAAAAAAAATTTATATAGCAAGCCCGTCAACTTCCTTTCCTCATACAAATGAGCAAAAATTAGGGTATTCTTTTGCTAATTAGTCCGTCAAAGTGGAAACCCGAAAAGGGCACTTTGGGCAAAAGTTAGGACAAAGAGTGAAACCAGAGAGATGCCAAATTGAAAAACGAAAGGCTTTTTGGCAGTAGGGGTTAGATCATTGAATATCTTCTATCATGAAATTTTGTACTCAATTGATTTCATTTAATGAAAAGATCGTTTTTGTTGAGTTATTACGAGTGTATTTATTCTTGAATGCTCGTATGCCATAATGTTTGAACAATGCAAGTAAAGCTTTTTCTTAGTTAATTCATAGCAGTTTGAGTTTATTATTGCATGCATTCTAATGCATAATAAAGCTAGCCAACTTGCATTATGATAAAAGCATCCAAAAGCATGGATACAAAGGAGTCGTCTTGCATCTCCTCGTTGTATCAGCAAGGATCAGCGCTTCGTCCTCTCGTATATCTTTCTCGTCGGCACTCTCCTACTACAAAGTAGCTTCATCGCACTTGTCTAGGTCAGTGAATCTCTAAAATTCATCCAATCATCCCTAGTGGTAGTCAGCAAAATAAGGCTTTTATAAAAAGTATTTTTATATACGGTCATAAAGTACTGTAGAGTTTCAAAATAAAAGAGGCAAATGTACAAGCTACATCATAAAAATAACAAGAAATAAAACAACAAGAAATACAAGCTACTGCGCCAAGTACGGGCTCACGTCTTCTCCGTTGTCACTGCAACCATCGCTCTCAGTGACCGCCTCCTCCTCATAGTCATCCCCGACCCTCTCACCCTGTGCAGGGCAAGAAGGGGAATCTAGGGCATCCCCTAAGGAAAGAGTAGAGACATGCTCTTGCCTCTTCCAAGAGCCCTAATGGATTCTATCCTTCGGCTAGGGCCGGCACCATCACCTCTCCGGTGCTCGAGATGAGTCCTTGGTCTCTAGTGCTCGAAGTGAGTCCCCGATCTATGTGATCTATCTCTGGTGGGGCTAATGAAGTCGGTATAGCTAGGGCTGGCACCGTCACCTCTCCGGTGCTCGAAATGAGTCCTCAGCATCTAGTGCTCGAAATGAGTCCTCAACCCCTATGCTCTGTCTCTAGTGGGCCTAATGAAGTCAGTCCCATAGATAGGGCCGACACAATCACCATCATGATGATCGAAGTGAGTACACGATCTCTGTTTATCGAAATAAGTTATCAATCTCCGCTCTCAGTCATCAGATCTCATCATCCATGCCATCTCGACCTCAAGCCTGGATAAACCGTCTCGAGCCGCTACCAACTCAGCCTCTGCCCTTTGGGCTTGATCACGCTCCATGTCCAAAAATACCTACAAGAGGAATCGATAATATAAAACAACATACATACATGTCAAGTAACTAACCCACATACATGTCTACATACATACTCATACATAATTGCTATCATTCATAATATTACTTGCATAAATGAATAAATTGAGTGTAGGACTCACCCTGGTGTGCACATCCTGTGCCATCATGAGATCCCGGACTAAGAAGAGCTGACGAGTGAGTCTCTCCATCTCAGCAATAGGTATCTGTGCAACATATGGCCAAAGTAGATATTTCAGAATGAGTAGTAACCTTCAAGTGAGTGATAAAGATGTTGTAGACTCTCCATTCAAGTCTAAACCTCAAGCATTGCTTAAATTTTGAATATACCTCACTTTCGAAACAAGTGAACTAAACCTCAAACTTGCCTAAATGACTCGAGATAGCCCAAGTTCATGACCTATCCATGAACTTACACACTCAAGTGCTAGAAACACAAATTCAAAGGGATTTAAAGATGATTACTTGGTTACGAAAACACTTAAAATGCATTTAAAACACTTAAGAACCAAAAACAACTTCAAAGGAAACTTTTCACTCAAGATTCCTTCTTTTCTCTTTTTGATAAAAAAAATCTCTGCTAAAAAATGTCTTCCACCCCCTTTTTCTTTACTGGAACTCAACTCTCTTAAAGGGAGAGCTCCCTTCAATCCAAAAGAGAAGTCCAAGTTTGATTTTTCTTTTTTTCCTTTTTTCAACTAATTTCTCAATCCCTATGCAAATGTTAGGATTCAAAAGTCTTTAGTGGGGGTGTGGTAGCTATATTTCAATGATAGAATCCAAGAAAGTGGGTAAAATTTGAATTTTTAACTGAAAAAGTCCATAGTACAATTCTGGTTCTACTATCAATGCAATGTCGTTCGCGATGTCATCCAATGTCGTTAACGACATTGCGATGTTGTTAACGACATTGCTTCTTTACCTTGGACTTTTTATGCTGAAATTACCTAAAAATGGTTAAGGCTCAAAGAAAAAAGCAAGCTTCCTTCTGATGAATTCAAGGCCCTATAAAAAGTGAAAAAAACTAGCAAGGGAAAAATAAATTACAGCTTCATCATCGAACTTGCAAGTCGGGGAAAAATCCCATGCTCATAGGCTGCCCCTCGTGGGATCATTGTTGATATGAGATCAATATGGTCCCACGATTGAAAGAGTAGCAGGGTTTAGAGATAATATCTGCCCGATCATGGTTTGCACTTTTTGGGGATGATGGTGCGGCATTTTTTTGGGGGTTGGTATCTCGATGTCCCCTTGTGAATTGCCCGTTTGGCAATGATTGCCCCTTGAAGGTTGGCCTTCGGCTGGTTGATACTGCTGGAACCATTGGGGAAAGAACGTTAGCCGTGCGCCTCTGTTCTTCTGGTTGAGGATCTCTTATACAGGCTGTAGCAAGCCCATTGAGGACGTGGAGCATAGAGAGTCCATTGACTGAAAAAGTCGGGACAAGATGTGAACTATAGAAAGTTCATTGACTGTAAAAAGTCAGAAAAGATGTGAACTATAAAAAGTTCACCGACTCTCGAAATTCAGAAGATTACGAACTGTAGAAAGTTCGTTGACTGTAAAAAGTCATAAATTTACGAACTGTAGAAAGTTTGTTTGACTGTAAAAGTTAGAGAGATGTGAACTGTAGAAAGTTCACCGACTGTAGAAAGTCAGAAAATTACAAACTGTAGAAAGTTCGTTGATAGTAAAATGTCAGAAATTTGCAAACTGTAGAAAGTTCATTTGATTGTAAAAGGTCGGAAAGAAAGAGGACTGTAGAAAGTCCGTTGACTGTAAAAAGTCTAAAAAGGAATGCGGACTATAGAAAGTCCGTTGATTGTAAAAAGTCTAAAAAGGAATGCGGACTGTAGAAAGTTCATTGACTGTAAAAAGTCTAAAGAAGATTTGGACTATAGAAAGTTCGTTGACTGTAAAAAGTCTAAAAAGGAATGTGGACTGTAGAAAGTCTGTTGATTGTAAAAAGTTTAAAAAGGAATGTGGACTATATAAAGTCCGGTGACTGTAAAAAGTCTGAAAAGAGACATGGACTGTAGAAAGTCTCGGAGGGTATGCGGACTGCAAAAAGTATGCGATGGATGCCCCTTGTGAGTTGACCGTGGGTTAACTAGGACCTTTTGAACTGCTAGAGAAAGGATGAAAGTCATGTGCTCCATGCCTTTGATGATAATTCGACTGTGGTAAGTCTTCATCGAAATCCGCTGTGGGATGGTTGACCATTGCGGTTTGAATTATATGAACCTTTTGAGTTAACCTCTAGGTTGACTGTGACCCTCGGAACTGCTAAGGAAAGGATGAAAGCCGTGTGCTCCATGCCTTTGATGATACGTCGATTGTGGTAAGTCTTCCTTGAAATTCGCTGTGGGATGGTTAACCATTGCGGTCTGAATTGTATGCCCCTTGTGAGTTGACCTCTGGGTTAACTGTGACCCTCAGAACTGTTGAGGAAAGGATGAAAGTCGTGTACTCCAGCCTTTGATGATACGTCGACTATGGTAAGTCTTCGTCGAAATCTGATGTGGGATGGTTGGCCGTTGCGGTCTGAATTGTATGCCCCTTGTGAGTTGGCCTCTAGGTTGACTGTGACCCTCGAAACTGTTGGGGAAAGGATGAAAGTCTTGTGCTCCATGCCTTATACGTCGACTATGGTAAGTCTTCGTTGAAATCCGCTGTGGGATGGTTGACTGTTGCGGTCTAAATTGTATGCCCCTTGTGAGTTGACCTCTGGGTTGACTGTGACCCTCAAAACTGCTGGGGAAAGGATGAAAGTTGTGTGCTCCATACCTTTGATGATATGTCGACTGTTGTGAGTCTTACATAGATGCCCTTTGTGAGTTAAAGGGGTACCTGCAATAATGAGAAATTTTATTAGTAGATACTTGTGACATATGTTTTAATTCTTTGATTGAGATTGCTGAAAGCAAAAATTTTTTCCCCTTTAATCAAGAATTAAAACATGAGGGTTCTGAGAAATTTTTCTTCAAGCCCATGATAAACATGGAAATTAGAGTTTAAGATTTCGGGGAATGCCCCAATGGCCGCTCTGTTGTTTTGGGAGGCTTTTATGATGTTGTAATGCTGCTTGAAAGAGGCCTAGGTAGGCTTGAATTTGACAAAAGTTGAAATGACTTGAGTTGGGCGATTGTCATTCTCAATTTTGGTGATGTGCTATTCCGACATCTTCTTTATACTTTTAGTTTCCTCATGTACAGGTAGAGTGTTTTTCTCGTCGGAATGACATTGCCTCTTTTTAACATTACCTTCACCTGCAAATGACATGATG
>CATIWQ010059206.1:0-19477 GCA_949673415.1 Euphorbia schlechtendalii | reverse complement strand
TTGGTAAAGTAGATCGTAAACATGGGCACATGTTAGAAACATGGGGCTGGACCGATCCACACAGCAAAGTCACATGGTTGTATGTCATAGACAATTTGCTGAGTAGGTCTCAATTGTCCTCGGACTTGATTTCAACTTATTACGGATGTGGAATTGAGTATGCTGTAGTATATCACTAACGGGTCCTTAAATATTGGATTACAAGTACGGGTATGCTCGGTATATTTCATGACCACATTAGTAGTAGTGTCGAAGTGATAGGATTGCCATTCGATTTGATAAATCGAAATGAATCACCGGCCACTTGATGAATAAAAGTGATAAGGACGTCCAATAAGTCATTGACTTATTTTATCATTTTATTCTAGATCAAGAAATACGATGAACTACGTAAGAGGGTGACAAGCACCATGCCTCTTGTTCATCATATTGATGTCAGCTGGTAAAGGACTTTGTGAGATAACTACTGGGTTCAGTAGCTTTAATAGACGGCTGTATTCTATCCCAATTGGGGGCTGTAATGGTTTGCTAGAATCCGCTTATAGTCTATGGGTGAATCCCATTGCCAACATATGGACCCAAAGGATCGTGCCCTTAGAATCACTGATTCGGGATTTCTTGTACATGTAATATTACAAGACATGATGAAAGAGTGATTATTAATTATTTGACATATGAAGTCAATTTAACTAAACAATCTTTACAACTCAAGCAATATTTAATTTGAATTAATGGTATAATATAAAGTTGTTTATGTTATTCATTGAATTAAATTAAAGTATAAAGGTTTTAATTAACATGTGGGTTAAATTGAAAATTTATAAAATTGATAATTAAAATAAATTTAAGGAATTAAATCTATAAATTTAATTATTAAATAGTCTTTTAATTGATGTCAATTTATAAATATATTTAACCTAACATAATCCTAATTCCAATTGGATATATGTAAAATGGTTAATTAAAATCAAATTAAAAGTGTACATGATTTGTACCACTTTAAAAAAAACGATAAGGCTCAATTAGTTTTATTTTTATATAAATCTAATATAATAAAGAAATGGAGGTGGATGAAAAATAGATACACGATTGAGCAGTCATCCATTTTTTTTTAAAGTTAATTAGCTCTTGAGTTCTTTTAACTTTCATCAATTTCGGCTAGCACCGGTTCCGAATCAAGAGTGGTTCGTGCACGTGATTTTGGAGAAGCTTCCTCCCTGCGATACTAAAATGAATCATCCTTGATAATTTTTCATCCCTCTAGACCCATTGATTCGGTGCAAGATTTCAAAGGCTACTTGGAACTGATGTATATCAGTGCAGCTCAATACGAGAGTTTTAAGTATAATCAAATCGTGAATGCATGTCGCGCTATCGATTAAGCTCCGAAAGGGACCGATATTATAGGCAAAATATTTGCAGTAATAAATGCAATGAGATTATCAGGAAAGAATTCATTCCATGATCATGAAATGTTTGAACTTGGTTTGCGTAATACGAGTGCTTGGGACTGGCAGGTAAACTCTAATCGAAGCTCTTATATTATTACAGACATGTACTTGTACATTCATTTGCTCTTTTTTTTGGCGTACAGAAATAGTAATGCCAATAGGATATGGATACAATGAGACAATGTTTCCGCCAGATCCTTTTGATTTAAAGAATTATACAAAAGATTGTTTAGATACTTTTGGGATCGGTCCAAGGCCTCATTGGGCGACAATCGAATTCGAAGGCCATGTAAGTATGTATCTTTATCAGCTTTCCTCTTTAGAAAAACAATCATTGAGGATCGAACTAATTATAAGAATATGGTTTTATGATCAGGACATAAAAACGTACTGGGAAGATTCGCAAGCAACATAATATTCTCGAATGGACTACGAGATCCCTATAGCATTGGAGGCTATGCTTAGTAAATTTGTCGCATTTTCTAGCTTCTTTCGTATCGGTCATTCTGATTTGAATTCAAATGTGTCAGGGTTTGAGAAGATCTATCAGACAGTATAGTTGCAATTTACACAAAAGAAGGGTCACACTGCGTGGATATAAATTCAGCAACTCCAGATGATCCAGAATGGCTGGTTGTTCAACATGATAAAGAGACCAAAATTGTTGCAGCTTGGATTGCTCAGTATTATGCTACACTTTAAATCAACTAGCTCCAATGGCAAGTACTTACCGATTTTGTGTTTAGATTTACTGTCGATAGGATGGTGCATGCATATGTTTTCTCGGTTTCAATTCTGTCATTTTCTAACCAATTCCGGACCCATAAAATTATTATTCGTGTTTTTGAAACCTAGTTTTTTGAAGGAAAAACTTATGTTGAATTCTGTTTACATATAAAATATACAAAGATTCTGTAGTGATTATTTCACAAAGGAAAAGTTATTTTATGATTCATTATCATTGGATTAGTGGTGTGAAGTTTAATTCAACGATGATATAAAAAAACCCCTAAAAAAATACAACATTATGGCAAAAAAAACCCCTAAAATTTACATACCTTAAAATGATTTCACACAAATCACAAAAGATTTTAACTTCTCGTTTGGTAATATTCCTAAGAGTGATTGTTTTATAATGGTAAATACACTTTTACCCTTCTTAAACTTGGTTTGGTTTACCACTTTTTAAACTTTTCACAATTTATTTTAACCACTTGAACTTAACAAAAATGTACCTATTTATCTCATAAACGTAATACATCATTTTTTTATTATAAATAAATTAAGAAAAATGACATCTTTAAAAAAATAAAAATAAATCAACCAAACGAAAAATTAACTCTTGTTTTATATTTTACTTTTAAATATTAAAACTATGAATGGCAACTGTTTCCCAATTTTTTTCTTTATGAGAACTTTGATATAAACAATTCTATATTATGTCATAATATTAACAGTAAAGAGAACATCAATACGAAGGCAACTGTTTCCCAATTTTTCTTTTGTTTTTTTAACTAGCATGTAAGTTTTTTTAAAAAAACGCATGTATATGACAAACAAATAAAAACAGTTTAAAACTTTTAGCATCTTTAATAATAAAAACTGGATTGTTTACAAGAACAAGCCAACAATAAATCATCTGAATAAGCCGGCTTTCCCACAAACAATAATTTAGCTCCAAACACAAAATGTCCTTTGATTTTGAAACTATATATAGTACCTAAATTAAAATTATTTCAGCCAAAGACTACAATTCTTTTTTTCCTAAACATTTATTCAGAATGTAAATTACATAGTAACTAAATACAATTCAATATTTCTTCATCAAGCTTGTTTACAAATTCATTCTATATTATCTTTGTATTTTGTAGTTCGTTCATCCTATATCGAGAAGAGAGTAGAGACATATTTGTATTCACCATTAAGATGAATACTAAAATTGTGATTCTGCTATTAATATATGCATCCAGCATCCCACAAATTTGAGCCGCTTTCGTTGGCTATAAAAACTCAACCCTTTGTACGACCTCTCAGACAAACTCCACCCCGAATATTGAACACACAACTACAAATAAAAACTAGACATGTCAATTTCAAACAAAAGAGTACTGCAATCATAGAAGTAATGGAAAAGATGTGCATACTAGGTAGCATGTAAACGGGAACGAAAACGTTTCCGTTTTGCGAAAATACTCATTGGAAATGCCAAATATAACATGATTTCAAACGGATATAGGAAACGTTAATGTTTAGGAGTTTTTGTGCTTCCTAGTTTGCATATAATTAGACATTTTCCCTTCTGATAAAGTACTTAACTAATCCTCCATCAACATTTGGAAAATAATTGAAGTGATTTCATACCATCAAATAAATGTCAATTTAGATTTCATTAGTGATTATAAACAAAAAAAGGAGCAGCACATGCTATAGTTCCATATGACATTAAATATTATGAGTTTTCACATTAGAACCAAATGGGTCCTTAGCTCAGTGGTAGAGCAATTGACTGCAGATCAATAGGTCACCGGTTCGAACCCGGTAGGGCCCTTTTTATATAATTTATTTTTCCTAGCCTTGCGTTATTGTTCATATACTGAAGTAACACATACATATTTTGCAGCAAAATTTTTATATAATTTATTTTTCCTAGCCTTGCGTTATTGTTCATATACTGAAGTTACACATACATATTTTGCAGCAAAATTGGACCTGCAGTTTCCAACTGATAAATCATAAAATGTAATGTATTTTTGTTTTAGATAATGATAATAACACATAAATAATTTATCGATCTGTTCTTACTTTTTCTTCACTGCAAATTTGGGAGAGATAACAGCAATTCTTGTACTCATAACAAAGATCACTCTATGCAGAAAGCAAGATTGCATTGATGATCGGATACTTAGTCTCAAGTCTTTTTCCATATATAATTACAACTTACGAGTGTGTTGTGGCTGTTAGAAACTTGCTAGACATCAATCACCTTATATATGACAATTTATCATTGTTATTTTGGGAAATGTGTTGAACACAAAATGAAAGTGTTGCAGAGGAAAACCGAGATCAATATATACTTGATAGATGTTTCAACAAATACTGTGATGATCTTCTTCAAATCAATAAAATCTCATCAAAGATACTGTAATTACATAAAAATTCAATTCCAAATGCCGATCAATCGCATAGACAACTAACATATATTCAAGTTCAACATCAATTCATTCTAACACTTTGCTTTTCGGGTCAGTGCATATACAAGATACACACACTTAGCATACTCAATTGTGTACGATTCATATATTTCGTTTGATTTTGTCACTCGAATTTATCACATAACACCAATTTCCCGCCTTTCATGCATAAGCCTTGTTCGCCAACTGAATTAACAACCTTTCCATAACTATACCTCAACGGCATCCTTCCTAACAACTTATGAAATTCTGTAATGCAATCACCTCTTCTTTTCCTATGCTCGCTTCTCCTACTGCTCAACCCGACCCCTTTGATGCCGTCCTTCGACCCAAAACGCCGATCATCGGCATCATTTCGGGCATCTCCCCAATCCCGAACCCTCATGGCCCCCGCCAACATCGGCCCCGCATTTGCCACGTCAGCCACCACGAAATTCATCAGTATATCCTCGCAGTTCTGCATCCTATCAACAGTCTTCCTCATTTCGCTCATTGATTTTCCGCCTTTGCAGCTGTACTCGAACAGATACCGGGTTTTTAAGATCATGAACTTTGTAAGCACGATCGAGTACCTACCTGGATGCACCGTGTAAATCCATTTCTTGGATGACAGATCGAGATCGTGCGATCTAACAAAGAACCCGATCAAACGATCAGGATTCGATCCCCAGATCTGGAAGGCGAACTCGAAGGATTTCGGATCTACCTCGACGTCATCGTCACATATCAAGACGGCTTGTGTGTCGATCGATGATCTCGGGAGAAATCGGTTGTTAAGGCTGCTAGAATGCTGGCGAATAAGGGAGATAGTTGCAGAACCAAAGGATGATCGGGAAAGATTACGAGCCAAAATAGAAAGTGTTTCGGGTGGAGTGGAAGGATTTCCCCAAAGGACAAGAACAGAGGATACAATTGGCGAGGCAGAGTATGAAGCAGCAATTGTTTGAAGCAGAGGAATTCGAGACTCGGAGTAGCCGTTGACTAGGACGGTAATTTGATCGGGTCTAAGTGTTTGTGGGTTTAAATCGTTTGAAGGGTCACACACATCTGGTTGAAGAGAGCGAAGAGAGAACACGCTCAGAGGAAGAAGAAAATGTATGAATAACAAAGTTTTTGTAGATGGGGCAATGTCATATCTCGATAGGATCTTCATCTCTGCAACATAAAGTTCATAAAATAACTTTAGGCTTAATGCCAGGTATATGAACGTGTCCTAAAATATATACAGTCCCTTGAACTTTCAAAGTAAGCTCG
The DNA here is from genome assembly GCA_949673415.1 of Euphorbia schlechtendalii. NCBI lineage: Eukaryota > Viridiplantae > Streptophyta > Magnoliopsida > Malpighiales > Euphorbiaceae > Euphorbia > Euphorbia schlechtendalii. The sequence goes on along the minus strand of CATIWQ010059206.1, from coordinate 13,581 downwards.
TAGCCTCTTCAATTTTCAAAATGTGCATCACTTTGCCCTTGAACGCCGCGTGTCAATTTATTGTTGGTTTGACTTTTCAAATATGTCATTTTCTGATTTTCTTTACTAGTCAATAACTGACATGTGGCATGCAGGAAGCAAAGTGGTGCATTTTCTGAAAGTTGAGGTAGCTATGAGATCACTTCAAGAGTTCAGGGAGCGGTAAGTTTTTTTAAAGTTTAAATTCTTACTGATATGTTAAGCCAAAACTATAGTGGGTTCCTAAAAACCGCCATACTTTTACTATTTTACCCTCTTATAAAAATTGAATCTTTTCCCTTTCAACCTTTCATTTTCTCTCCCAACCTTTCGTCTTCTTCCTCGAGCTCTCAACTTCTTTCAAAAATCTCCACTTCCAAGCCATTCAAATCTCTTTCAACAAAATTAACACAAAAATCATTTAAGAGCAACATATGATGAAGGAAAACCCATCAATTTGATATCGGGTGAGTAAGCCTTTATTTGGCAAAATTTTATGAAAAATGAACTTAGAACCCTAATTCTGAGATTTTGAGAATTAGGGTTCTAAGTTCATTTTTCATAGAATTTTGCGAAATAAAAGCTTACCCGATATCAAATTGATGAGTTTTCCTTCATCATATGTTACTCTTAAATGATTTTTTTGCTGATTTTGTTGAAAGATTGAGATTTGAATGGCTTGGAAGTGGAGATTTTTGAAAGAAGTTCAGAGCTTAAGGAAGAAGATGAAATGTTAAGAGGGAAAAGATTCAATTTTCATAAAAGGGCAAAATTGTCAACAAAGGAAAAAGATTGAGCAGCTTTTAGCAAAAAGCTGGCAGTTTTTAGGATAACCCAAACTTTATATCAGAAGAATAAACAATGCAATACCGCATACAAAACAAATATCAGCGAATCAGAAGAATAGCAAGTGATAATCTACTTTCAAAGTCTCCTAGACACAAAAAACAAGGGAATTTGGATTTATTGACTGCAGGTGAACCTACCAAAAGACAAAAACTTGATTTCCCCAATTAGTAAAAATGATACAAAGAAAAGAAGCAATTGATTTCATTTCGATACGACAATCATAAGAGAAATTGGAAATGGCGAATGGCTTTAATGCAAAAGCAGGTCAGGCCTCACTCAAAATTTCAATCATGTATAACAATGTTACCTTATAAATCATGAGATTTTTTTCAAGCTCTCAAACCCAGTTAAAGCCTAAGAGTTTAATAAAACACCAGTAAGCTCGAGACATGTCCAGCAAAATTTAGGGAATGTTTAACATGAAAAGTTTCGAACCAATTTCTTCGCACTAGGAAATCCAAAAAAATCCACATAAACAGCGGCAGTCTAGTCATCTTAGAAAAAAGAAAAATGTTCTCTTTAATTCTACTTGAATTTCTTACACTAATGATAGAACAAAACCCCAATTACAAATTCTAAGCATTTATAACTGAAATATAGGTGCATTTGGAAACATATAAAACCCTAGGCTTAGACAAAATTGACAGTTGAAATTAAAAATAAATAATAGCATATCAAAGGGCTAACCTCATATTCAAGGCAAGCTTTTCTCTTTGGAATGCGCATCTGAGTCTTTTTAAAGTCAGATGAAGCATAACTACAAACTCGTCATTGTTTCAGTAATCGGATCCAAAAGCCAATTCGCATTTACCTAAACAAACCAGCAACAATTACAATTTCCTCTCTATGATTAATATGTAATTAGCCAATAGAAAAAATAAGCAAGCATGCATCAAATCAGTTTGATTTCTAGCAGTTGCAATTAAAATAAATAATTAGAAATTACCTACCAGAGCGAATCCAATTAAAATGACGCGCTTGCCAATCGAATCTTTCTCAGGTGCGTTAAAGAACACGATCTGAAAACTGACACTAATTTTTATTCAACCAAGCAACTTTGACCTTAATTTCTCAGTCAGTTGCTTTAATTAACAGTTTATTCGGGATATTATTTATTTGAAACAACTCATCTTTTTAGCCCTTAAACTTTAAGGTTTTTGTACACAACCCCCTCCAATCTATTACTCGTCATATTGATGTCAATAGTTTCAATTCAGTCGTTGAAATTGTAAGGAAAACGCATCAATTGCCTCAATTGTTGCTTGTATTTTTTAATTATGGCATTTATATTTTTTTTTTCTTTCAATCAGAAATTGACACATGATATTAGGCATTAGGCATTTAGCATTTAGCACCAACTTCAAAGTGTCCCGATAAAATTAGCCACAAGAAAAGAAAAATTGATTGAACCTCATGAAAATTGTTGTTTTAAACCTCGCCCTACAAATTATACTCAGAGCCTGTTTGAGATTGCCATTAAACTTCATTCACAAACACAACATATTTCAACATGGATAAAAGATCTTCACTTTTAATATTAATTATTTGCTATTTATTTCAAGAGCTTTTCAGAACATCAACATGTAAATTAAACTTGAAATGTAGTTTTATGAGACAATAAGCTATTAAAACAATATCAAAGTCTTTAGTATATGTTTAAAACTTCATTTTTGTAATAAATACAATTCTATTCAATTATAACAAAATAAACTCTTTGTTTTGATAATATGACGTATTAATCCATGAAATAATTTATTTCATTTATTCCATTAACTGAATATGATGAAGATGTGGCCCTTATCTTTCCCATTTACCAACTTTAATAAAACAAAACATGAAAAAGAAACCACTGGACTAGTGGTCACGGGCTTACTCTCAAAGTGGAGAAAGAAGTTGGGGTCCTGGATTCGAGTCTCAGGTACCTCAAAATTTAAAATATTCATAATTCTTCAAAAAAAAAAAAAAAAAAACATGACAAAGATGTGCTTGATACTCCAGTTAGGTACAAAATAACGCATGATAAAATTTTAAAAAATTTGTACCATCTCCCTTACAATATGTGCCATTTTTACATGTAGTTCGAACCATGCCTTCCTCATTTATAAAAAAGTCTGGAATTATTCACTATCTTAAAAGGAGGTCAAGGCAGCCGCTTAGACGGAGATTTTTGCAACACCGCCCTGATTTTATATAATGGGTGGTCAAGGCGGAAAGTGTCGTTAAAACTTAGAAAAAAGTAGTCAAAGACCAGAAAAATGTTGTCAAAATCCTTAAAAGTATCGTCAAAGCCTAAAAATGTGTCGTCAAAGTCTATATAAATGTTGCTACATGAATTTTTAATTTTATTGTATAAAAAATTATGTATTAGTTAAATTTATTATTTTAGTTCATTAATAAATATTAGATATTCTAAAATATTAATCCGCCTAATCCTTGCTTAGGTCCTAATTAATCCTCGATTAATTCCCACTTAGACCCCCTGAGACTCTAACCGCCCTTTTAAAACATTAGAACTATTATATGTTAAGACCTTCGACCCAATATCAATGATACTATCAAAAATAAGGATATGCCTTAAAAAGTATAAACATGATCTCCCATATTCATATGCTTGTTTGATGATCTGGTTGAGTCCAGCTCATAATCCATTGAATTAAACAATTAATAAACTAAAGAATATAAGCGTAATAAATGTTATTGTTTTTGTATATTTCCCTGCTTAATTCGTTAATATCTAATACAAAAATGAATTAGCATTTTATAAAGTTACTTTTCATATACCATCTTATCTTTTTCTAAAAATTTTGACTTTGTTTAAGGCTAACTCTTATTATGTTTTAGTAGTTTTAGGTCAAATCTACGGTGTTTATTGACGTCTGACACAAGTTAACTTGTTTAATATTTATACTTTGGACGTAACACTCAGGCACTCAAGGCACACAAGTGACTTCAAAATAGGGTATTCCTTTATTGTCTGATCTTAGATATATAGACAATTGATTATGGATTATCTTCCCTCTCACGATTCTTTAGTCCTTCAAAATAATTGAATTAAAATGGCACTATATATGTTTTCTTTGCTTAGTATACGTGTAAAAAAGCCATAAAGACAGTATGAGTTAATAAAATACATTATGACAACTAACCCACTATGAAACACACCATATATTATCTATAAATTTAAAAAAATGCATATTTCTTGCACTATAAATAAGTGAAAGCTTATTACTCTAAAGATCAAAATATAACAACTTCAATCCCATAATGCATACTCTTATCCAAAATCCATTTCATCAATTAATAAAAATATTCTCATTAATTCTCTCACTCAATATTTCTGCAACTCAACTGACCCAATTCCCAAGGATTCGAAAAGTCGGAAAACCTACCGAATTATATCAAAACAAAAATATCTTGCAAGATTCTGAATTTGTTTTCCATGCATATTACTATCGTCAAATTCTTGATCATTTTAACTACAAACCCGAAAGCTTTACGACTTTCAAGCAAAGATATGCAGCGAATTTGAAATATTGGGGTGGTCCTAATTCACCAATTTTGGTGTATTTTGGAGCAGAAGAGTATATAGATGATGATATTTTTGGAATTGGGTTTCTCCCAGACAATGCTTCTCGTTTCAAAGCTCTCCTTTTATATATTGAGGTAAAAGTTAATTTACTATTTTCTTCATTTCGTTTAAAAGTATTTCATTAAAGTATATGGCAGTATTCTTTTAATAAAATAGTTATATATGTAGCATCGCTATTATGGGAAATCAATGCCATTTGGATCAAGCAAAGAATCATTAAGAAATGGAAGTTCAATTGGGTATCTTAATTCAGCTCAAGCTCTAGCTGATTATGCTGCTATTATTTTGCATGTCATTAAAAAATATTCTGCAAAGAGTTCTCCTGTAATTGTCATTGGTGGATCTTACGGTGGATGTAAGTAATTTATATCATTTATAACTTTTAAACGGATAATCGGATCATTTGATACGAAAAAATGATATTCAACCGTCAACACACATGTCAAAATTTGTGACAATGTGCCCAAATTCATAACTTTTGGGCTCATCAATGCATATGTAAAATGTGTATTCATGATTATTGCACGTTAAAGGTCCTAAACCTCTGTTTAAAAACGCATTTCGCAGTGCTAGCAGCGTGGTTTCGGATGAAGTATCCACATATAACAGTAGGAGCAGTAGCTTCTTCTGCTCCAATTCTTTACTTCGACGAATTCGTACCTCAAGTCGGATTTTACTCCTCCATTACAAAGGCTTTTAAGGTAATTCATCAACTCAATTTTTTCATATACTTTATAATTTTTGGTTAAAAATGTATAACATTAGCAAATATTGATCAATATAATATAATCTATTTTATAATGAAGGCTATAGTCATCTTAGATAAAAGATTTTAAAATGTATTTTTTTATCTATTCCTTTATAAATGCTTTTTGATAGCATATTTTCATTTCTCAATTCAAATATGCCTTATGCACTCCCACTACTACAGGAAATTAAAAACATTAATAGATTGCAAAAGTTAGGAAAAAACAAAATTTATGGACTAAAAAGAGGCAAAGTGGCGTTTTTTTCTTGCTTTTAGCATAAAGCAATAAAGAAGGAGCAGGAAGCGAGTGAGAGTTGTTGTTACAAAACAATAAAGAAGTCGTGGGCAGAAATTGATAAAGTAGCTTCCCAGCCTCGTGGCCTTTCACTTCTCTCCACCAAATTCAAGACTTGCGAGTATACACGTATTATATCAGTTTTCTGATGAATATGCTACCAATTCATTATCAACATTTGTTTCTTAATGTGTTAATTAATATTTTTATTCTTTTAAATAGGTTCACATTTTTTTTTTACTAAAAGCAAATTTTTGATATCTTTGGAATTGATTATAAATGATAAACCTGGTCGGTTAAAAATAAATTTTTTTTATTTACCTTGAAATATTAAAGTTAATAGTTTCAGAACAATTTTAAAAATATAAACAGATAGTCAAATTATCATTTTCATCCTCCAATCTATGAATTGATGAATTAGGAAGGGAGCTCAAAACACTATCCGAATCTCGGGTTTGTATCTGAGCTCCCTAAAAAATGAAAATTCTATCAAATATAAAAAATGTCCATCTTTGCAAAATTATAAACTCGTGTTCATTTTTATGTGAAAGACCTCTAAAGAAAAACATCAGAACTGAAGGACTTTCTGGAGAACGTATATATAGAAGCAGCACAATTTGATACTCCAAGTGTAGATGGTGTTGGAGATATATGTGAAGCCATTAATAAAGCACCTAACGGAACAGACATCCTCGGACGTATAGTGGCTGCTATTTCTGCTTACATGGCGCCGTCTCATTGCTTTAAAACTAACCACTTTGATGACTTAAATGACGACACCTCCCTCGCTTGGAAATGGCAGGTACCTACTCCTCGATGTTTCAAAAAGCGCTAGGCTCTAAGAATCAGCCTACACCCTAAAACCCAACTGATGTATTGAAAAATCTTGCCTGAATTGATTTCTAAAATACCCAATAGATGAAAAAACATATATATTTTCATTCTCTTCCCGTCTTTGTTATAAAAGGGAACATTTTTTTTCAACGAGGATTTAATTGTGTGAACAATGGCCTAACCTTGAAGGGTGAGGGTTGCCACACACATACAAGGAGCAATTATGCTCAAGCCTCTAGCATACCATGTGAACAATTATCTAATTTACTCCGAAAGATAACTTGAATAGTGAGAGTTGTCACACACATATAAAAAATAACTATGCTCAAGTTTCTAGCAACGTGAGATATCTAACAAATTGTTTTGTGGCAACTTAAAATTAAAATTAATTAACGTTCTTTAGATTAAGTAATTTGGTGAAATGTTAGTAATTAATTTGGTGGAATTATATGAGACAGACATGCACAGAATTAGTGATACGGACAGAGAATGAAAGGAACACAATGTTTCAAACTTGGGGTTTCAATATGCATAATTATATGGAGCAGTGCTACTCAATTTTCGGGGTTTTACCTCAGCCTCACTGGATTCCTACTTACTATGCCGGCAATGTAAGCATTTTGCCTCTTCATCTTCTTAATTTTTTTGGTATGCTCTCTCCTTTTTTTTTAAATTTGTCACTTTTGGATGGTGAATTTATTTTTGAAACATACGTTTCTTTTCAAATAGCAATGTATTTATTTTAATTAGTAATCTTATTGGTTCATTTATTGTTGTCTTGATATTATGAAACATACCAAAAAGGAGGGAGCGTATATTTATCAATGAATTGAGATCTAATTACAACCCAAACTACACCACTTATATGCATCAGTTTAGAGCTCCTTAGGTGCCATGTTCAGTTTGTTTTAGTAAACATTGCAATTTCAACGAATTGCATCAAACTGAAAGTACATGGCTTAATAAACGAGCAAAAGAAATTATAGTGCCCTGAAGTGGCTTTTTTTGCCATGTTAATGATATGTTTCAATTTATTTAAAAATCTTTTTTTTCTTTATTTAATACAAAAATCATATATATGGGTGCAGGACGTAAAATTGAATCTACGTAGGTATGGTAGCAACATTATCTTCTCAAATGGACTAAGAGATCCTCATAGCAGCGGAGGGTACATACAATTACAACTTCTTTAAAACTTATCTTTCCATACATACACACACACACTAATATCTCATATTTCAGGGTACTGAAGAATATATCAGATACTATTGTCGCAGTTTCAACAAAAAAAGGTTCGTGCTTTACTTTGTTTTTATCGAAGTAACCGTTACCTTTTCTTTGATCACCACTGAGTCAAATGTACATTTAAGTCAATGATGATCAAGGAAAAATAATGGCTACTTTGACTGTGTTTTTGCAAGGAAGAAATGTGGAAAGAAAAATTTGAGTAAAACAAACAATGATAGCAAAGTAAGATTCTTTCATGTGTTTGATTACTATACTAGAAATAATTTATGACATTAAATTTAAATATTTAATAGCATATTTTTTTATAATTTACATATATATATAAGAAACCAAGTGAAATTTTGAATAAATTATTATAACAAAATAAAATATACAGGGTGCATGTCAATATATGTTTTTAACTATCAAATATCATTAAATATTCTTTTGAATGAAAGAGGCTGGTTATCAAATTCAGGACCTATCACTTTCATTTTGAGAAGTCTATCAATTTACAATTGAGTATTGTTAATGTCATATTTACTAGTAATCCTTATTGATATATAGACATCAAATTTTAATGATTACATCAGGGACTTGCACAATTACGTATACTATTAAGATTATTGATTGGTATTGTAAGTATTTTTTTTGAATTGAAGGGTATTATAAGCATAAAAATGTAGGATCACACTGCTTGGATCTAGCATAGGCAGATGCAAGTGATCCAGACTGGCTTGTGATGCAAAGAAAAACTGAGGTTGAGATTATACAAGCCTGGATTTCCAGTTACTATCATCATCTCAACAACAGTTAAATACTTGACAAGGCTACTTCTATTGGTAAAAATATTGTGTATTAATGTATTTTTATTATAGAAGATCTCCTTTAAAATCTCAAACTTCTCTGAGAACTAAGAAATACGCAAAAATACGAAACCCATATACTATGGTTGCAACGCACACTTGTCATTTACAATGATAAACTATAAAGAAATGTTGATTGAAATTGCGCTGAAACACCTAGATGAAGGTCTAGTTGATGTAAAAATGTTATTATTCAATGGCTCAGTTTTAGATTATGTTAATAAATTAACCATGGACTGACTTTATGCATAAAAGAGAATTTATAAATAGTTCAGGGACCTCAAGATACGTTTTACCATTTACATACATTAACTCGATGAGGATAATTATTGGCCCAACTTTTTCGCCGCGGCCCGGTAGGTAATATATGAACAGAAATCCACAGTGTAAATATTTACATTGTTATGATTTGGTTGCAAAAAAACATTGATATGATTTTTAAAAGTATAAAAAACCAAATTTTTTATGAATATGAATTTTTGAAGAGGCTAAATATCAAATTTGAGATTTCTCATTTCCATGTTAAGAGGTGTGTTAATTGAACTACAACCAATTGATTTAAAAGCAGATTTGGGTTCGTTTAATTTTTTTTCTTATTTTTCATTTATAATACAAACTATATTTAATTTGAGATAGGGTTTTACTGTTGGTTCTTCGTTTTATTCTTATATTCAAATTAAATCGGTGATGATACCTGGCGATAGCCCTTTAACATTTCCCGCGCGTGTAGCAGCCACGCCTCCTTCTCACGTGGGTGACCCGGTCGCACCAAGTGACATATTGACTCAACAACCCTTTCTTTAGTGAGGAAGATGCCATCTCATCTCCAATAATTATCCAAAAAGAAAGGATCTCAATCCTAGGTGGACTCTATCTCTTGTTACGAGTCATGCATTCCAAGTAAGAGTGAACTATCAGTGATAAATGTTGCCTCTATTACTGTTTAGGCTCATCTAACTCTTGTATAAGAACCTCCACTGCACATTAGAGGTACATAATTCATACTAACTCAATACATACTATTTCTCTGCCTCCTCCTTTATATCTATGATAACTGAGGCATCGGAGAGGCTACGCCGGTCACACGGCTAGTTCCCTTAGTCACCCCTTATTTTGCAGCTTCCGACCACCGTGCAAGGAGGACATCACAACATCAACATTTTGTGAAGATTGATGCGTGAGAGACACTTTCTTACACTAATCTTTTAGTGGTGCAATAAGAGTGGAGCAAAGGAAATTTTTTATTCCAAAAACTCATAAACTTTTGTTCTAACGAATGAACACAATCTATGCCGGAGATGGCAAGTGAAGTCCCGAACGTTAGGAGCAGAGAAACACAACTTACGATCACTTCCAGATCGATAACATCTACAAAAATTGCTATGTCATCCCACAACACCTCCCACTCTGTCGTCAACACCATGCCAAATTCCACACATAGTGTCACCTTCATCGAAAGTGTGGCACAAAAATATTTGATGACGTAGGAAGATCAAGGGAAAATCAGGCGCAGCTTATTCGGTCTACTTAAACGTCTCATACGAAACCACAAAAGCTGGCCACAAGGTCAATAGATCGTACCACAACAGCATGGGCAGCCACCCCACGCATGGATATCCACCAATCTGGTCACAACAATACCTGGTGCCCAATCCATCTGCCACACCCAATCTGTTTGCCCCACCCATCTTCTCCGCTCCACAACAACTTACACTTGTCAATAATTCACCTCTATAAATGATCGGATTGAAAAATGGTGAACCTTCCATCCCATCTTGGATGGAGTTAATGGGCCTAACCATTTATCGTGAAACAATTCAACAACAAATTCCTGACGGGTTTCCATCCGGTCACATGGGAGGAACCTTCCACCCGGCCTACCACCACTCATGGTATCACGGAGGAAGACCACCCCCACCACCTCTTCATGCAACAACCACGACACCAGCGCGGGAGAAGAGCTACTTGAACGACCCAGAGTTCTTCAAGATGTTCAAGGAGGGACTCAACCACTTTTGTGGTCACCATGCACGAACCCCTCCTAATGCCCTCATACTCCCTGGTCAGCATGCAAATCCAAAATGAAATGCTAAATCCGTACTCCATAATCCCATACTTTGACAATTACAGCGGAGATACGAATCCCCTAACTCACATGAAAACATTCAAAAATAAAATGGACATGATGTATGCCCTAGAGGCAATTAGAGCGATATATCTTAATTAGTTATAATGTACAAACTATTTCAGATTATTAATAATAATAATAATGTTATTTAATTTATGTATCTCGCTGATATCATATATATGTGTTATTATATATGCGCATTGATAAGACAAAGTCTATAACTACTTCATAGAGTGAAAGTGGGAAGACATAGTGGGAGCTATCCTGTGTGAGAACTGCACACACGTGTTACTATGAATAGTCTAAATATCCGTAGTCATAGTTTCATTGAGACTAGACATCAATGAAGCGAAGAGACTAGCATATGTAGGCTTACTCCTTAGATTAGATCCTAGCAGTCGATCTCACGAGTTAAAGGTGGTACTTTGAGTTAACATATGAATGTATTCGAGTAATACATTAGATACTGCTATAAGACAGACACTCGAAAATAACTATACCCATGTATTGGTGTCATTTCTTATTGCAATAGCAGTACAAGTATCCTTAGACTTGAGATACTGGTTACCTTGTGTAGGAGTTGTTATACTTGCTGGTTAATCAAGACAGTAATTGAACATGCAATCGTTGCAAGGCAGAATTTGAAAATTTAAAATTAACCTAAAGATTATGTTAATAAATTAACCATGAAACTGACTTTATGCATAAAAAAGAATTTATAAATAGTTCAGGGACCTCAAGATACAGTTTACCATTTACATACATTGACTCGATGAAATAATTCAATAACAAATTCCTGACGGGTCTCCATCTGGTCACATGGGAGGAACCTTTCACCCGGACAACCACCACTCCTGGTATCATGGAGGAAGATCACCCCCACTACCTCTTCATGTAGCACCCATGACACCAGCATGGGAGAAGAGCTACTTGAATGACCCAGAGTTCTTCAAGATGTTCAAGGAGGGACTCAACCACTTTTGTGGTCACCATGCACGAACCCCTCCTGACGCCCTCATACTTCCTATTTAGCATGCAAATCCAGAATGAAATGCTAAATCCATACGCCAAAATCCCATACTTTGAAAACTACAACGAAGATACGGATCCCCGAACTCATATGAAAACATTCAAAAATAAAATGGACATGGTGTTAGACATGATGTATGCCCTAGAGGTAATTAAAGAGATATATCTTAATTAGTTATAAAGTACAAACTGTTTCAGATTATTATTATTAGTAATAAAGGCATCATTGTTATTTATCAATGTTATTTAATTTATGTATCTCACTAGTATCATATATATGTGTTATTATATATGCTCATTGATAAGACAATGTCCACGATTACTTCGTAGCATGAAAGTGCGAGGAAATAGTTCCTGTGTGAGAACTGCACACACGTGTTACTATGAATAGTTTAAATATCCTTAGTCATATTTTCATTAAGACTAGACATCAATAAAGCGAAGAGACTAACATGTGTAGGCTTACTCCATAGATTAGATCCCAGCAGTCGATCTGACGAGCTGAAGGTGGTACCTTGATGTTCGTAAGGATTTGACTCTACTGACTTTGAGAATTTATATTTTATAAAGAAGCCAAAAACCTTATCTCCCACTTTTCTACCGTTAAGATAAGAGTTCAAAATACGAACAGGTGTTATCAATACCGCTTATCTAAATAGAAAAATGGTGACCACTGCAAGTTTACAGTTACGATGTAATTTTAAAAGATATCGATCCCACAAGGAAGGAACCAGTTCTAAAGATCTACAAGAGGAACGGAATAAAAGAAAATAATGTAATTTATTTTGGAGGATTGGAATGATGGATGGATAGACAAATGTATGAAATATTAGAGAAGATAAAAAGTATACAGATATTCCCTACGAACAAGTATAGCAAAGAAAACATGCAAAATTATCAAAGATATTACGTACATTAGATTAATTTAACAGATTCGATTCTAGACACACAGATATTCAATTATTTACTGCAGAGCAACACATGAAATAACTTTTCTAAATCTATTGCAAATGAATTAAGACGATTATATAAACCTGGATAACAATACTACTATGCTTAGTACGGGTCGCTCTCACATAGCCATATTAAGCAAGTTACCATTCCAAAAATGTTGGCTCACTAAACAGAGTTATAATCATAGATCCAGTGATTATACACAATCTTGGTAACCCCGAAACTACTCTTAAAGTTAACTCAAAAGCATATAACTTGATTAATATAAAAGACTCAACACGAAATACACATTATGACACATAGACATATCATAAACTTTGAAATAGAAAGTATAAGTAGACAGCAAAGCAAAGCTGTAAGGTGTTGGTCCGTAAATCGGCTAATAACAATAGCAGAGTGGGGGTGAATGCGAATACTGGGTAACTTTTTGATTATTTTTGTTTTATAGTTAACTCAGTATAGTTTTTATATGCGTGCTGAGTATGCATGCTGAGTGTGATATAAAAACTTATAAACTGCTCAGCAAAACTGGCACAGTTTATCTTCAACCTCTTACTAAGTGAAGATTACTCAGTGCGAGATGGATAACAAGAAAATATAAGAGAGATGAATGAGCAGTATGCTGATGAAGCTAAACGCTTTGAGTTAGAATAACTACACCTGAGATTTTATCCTGGTTCAGCCTCTGCCTAATCCAGTCCCTGGATCCCTCTTCGAGCTTTAATCCACTAGTGGTTCGTTTCTTCAATAGGCGGAGAAGCCTTTACAGTGGTAGGCACAGTTACAGAAAGTCCCTCCTTTCTAACTACCATTTCCTTAGTTTGGGTACCCTTCCCAAACTGACACTCAAATCTCAAAAGAGAATTGCGAACTGAATTCAACTTATAAAATATTGAATCCTTACAATGTTATCTCTCAAAGCTAATTCTCTCTATTACAAATAGATATAGAAATGGTTGTTTGCAGATTGCTTGATTTTGAATTTCTAGGAAGCTAGAATGTTTTGCAGTGACTTTAGCTCTTATGAAATTCAAGGTGATTCAC
>CATIWQ010059199.1:0-26379 GCA_949673415.1 Euphorbia schlechtendalii | reverse complement strand
ATGCGAATGAAGATTCGAAGCACGTCCAAGTCAGGGGGAAGGAAACAAAGAGTGTCATCCGCAAACTGAAGGAGGGAAACATTAGGAATAGAAGCATCTACCTCAAATCCCGGAAGGAGGCCCTCACTAATGCTTGCATCTATCAATTGTTTTAAACCTTCAGCCGCAAGGACGAATATAAAAGGGGAGAGTGGATCACCTTGCTTAATATATATATATAGAAAAGATGCCTTTATTATTATTAATAATAATACGAAATTGTTTGTACATTATAACTAATTAAGACATAACGCCCTAATTGCCGCTAGATCATACATCATGTCTAACAAACCCCATCGATCAAAACCTTCCTTGGAAGGAAGAACTCGTTAATTAACAAGTGGTCGCCAGACAAGTTGCACACTATCTCGAAAATAAATACGAAGGCTGTTTCTAGAATAAAATAAACCTTTTAAAAATTCTTACAAATTATTTATAGGGAAACTAGGGAGGATCTCAAAATAATTCTCAATACATGTCAAAACTCAACGGGTTGAAACCCTTACTATATATATCGACATATCTTTCCCTTTTTCCTCTATTAAAAGATTACACTAGTGTAATCAATTTATGGTTTAATCTTAATTGTTTTGACTTCCTTTTATTCTCAGTATGGACCTCGTCTATTAAGTTCTTTACTTAATCCAGTTGACGTTCTTTATGCGTGTGACCTCATAGGATCCAAAAGCATAGAGTAGCTAAAGTTTTTACTTAACCTTGGCTTCCCATTTGGGAACCGTTAGGTTCATTGTTCCAGACCATTATGGAACCCGATGACTCTAGAAAATCAAATGGGCTTTCTAGAGAATGCATACGATCCCTCAATACATGGAACGTCATGGCCTTGTGACTTGATCTAGTTTTAGAATAGTAACCAATACAATATACTCCTTCCATCATGTTAAATACCATTTGGTTTATTGAGCTTGGATAAAATGTTATCTCTTTTAATAGTCGTAGTTATCCCGAAGTTGCACTTATTCACAAAGAACACCACTTACCTTATATAATGTGTTTGACTAGAAACTTGTTCTATCAATCACATACTTTGATAAGAGGTTTAAGAGTTAGTCACTTAAATAAGAGGCCCTAAGGTACAACTTTAGTTATATTACTATATCAGGAGTGATGGAACCCATTTTGACTACTTAGCTTACCACCAAACAATTTTTGATATAATTGAATCATCATTTCATTCTAGAAACATGTATTGCTTAGGGATGATCCAAAGTATAGAAACCTCTATACAAGGCACTAGTATCTTAGGTCCAAGGATACTTATATTGTTACTACAATACGACATGAGACCAATACATGGATATAGCTATTTTTGAGTGTCTATCTTGTAGCGGTCTCTAATTTAACTACTCTCTTAATACATTCATGTGTTAACTCAGGGTAACACCTTCAGCTCATGAGATTAGCTACTTAGATCTAATCCAAGAAGTAAACCTACGCATGCTATTCTGTTCACTTCATTAATGTCTAGTCTCAATAAAACTATGACTAGGGACATTTTGACTTTTTATAATTACACATGTGAGTAGTTCTCATCCCACATGGCTCCCACTATGTCCTTCTACTCTCAAACTATAGAAATGTCAAGGACTTTGTATAGATATATCAATGATCACATATACATAAATATACCTATGATATCAACAACAGAACAAAACTTGATATAAAATAAAGATGCCTTTTATTAATAATAATAATAATAAATTGAAAAAGGTTCGTACATAATAACTATTAAATACGTGTCTCCCTAATTACCTCTAAGGCATACATCATGTCTAACAAAAGGATACCAACTTGGGCATTAAAGTGCTACCTACCAAGGTCAACAAACAAGAAAAGAATATGATGAACCTGATTAGTTCAGTAGTCAACCTTGCAACCATTATGACAAGTATGATTGTGAAGATAGATCTTCTGCTGGAAAACACTGTTACGATGTTAAATTTTGTTGCTAAGGCTATTGAGCCAAAGTTCAAGGAGGTCATTGGTCAAACATCTACTTAATGATTGAAAATTTGTTAATGAGGCAAGGAAGAGATTTTGAAGGGGATTAATGGTATGTCTTTAAAAGAAAGCAAAGAACTTTTTGTTAAGAAGGATGAACCACCTCTACATGTAAAGATTAACATAGTTCATAGCAACTTAGAGGCATTCATTAAAGGAAATGATGATGACTCCTAAATGATCAAGGAGACTATTAGAGCTTGCGTAACAATGTTCTAGTAAATGAGTGTCAAGGAAATGATGAGTGCTAGCTTAATAGTAAAATTTCTCAAGGAATTTGATTCTCATGGATATTTTACTAATGATGGAGAGTAGAGCTTAAAATTGAGCTTAATTTTGATATCTCCTATGCTTATGAGAACTTTCAACTAGCTACTCCTACTATCAATGGCTATAAATCAATCATGCAAGAAGCAAGGTAAAGGGGGTGAAACAAAAGTAAGCTTTGAATGAAACCCAAAGCTTTATTTGTAGGCAATAATAAAAGTAGTAGCATACGAAATCCCAATCATCTGAACCAATGTAAAAGAAAGAGGGTAAGCTCCCTATGGGAAGGCCTCAATCCAAAGATGAAAAAGTTGAGATCCAAAGAAGATAACAAAGAAATCATTCCTTTAAGATCAATCCTCATTAGTAATAGAAACACCAGCATAGATAGATTTTAGCTAATGATATTCATAATCTTTTCCTTCTTAAGTTTATAAGCTCTATATATAAATCCATTGTATTTGTACTAACTTATTCTAATGAAAGATTAGAAGTTTTTATCCATCAAATTGAATTCTCTTTAACTTAATATTAGTTGCAACATATGTACTAACATTTTTCAGATAAAGAACAAGACTAATAATGTTGAATATTGAATATTAAATCAAAAGAAAAATTCACTATGTATGGAGGAGTTATACTCAATCTCAATAGTTCACTCGGCATGGGAGAGTTTTGTATGTTTCCAGGTAACTCTATTCTATTTTTACTTATTGAATTGTATCTTGCTAGTGTATGGTTTTCCATCACTAAAAAATTAGGGAGATTATGGAACCTAACGTAAGGATTACTAAGCAATCTTGAGTTGAAGTTTTTGACAATGTAAAACATAAAGGACAACAATATATAAGTCAATACAATAGTTAGTACTCAATTAGAATTAATTAGGCTTAGTTAAGATTAGATCACCTAGTATTGTTGACTTAAAAGACTTAGTTAAATTTACTAACACTAGCTAATGAGTTAAGTTACTTAATAAGGTATAATAGAATTAAACTCGGCTCTTGTATTATACATCTTTATGTTGAGTATTTGGAGTTACTCTGTTATAACAAGGAATGCTTCTAACCCTTTATTAATAGAATGGAACATTCCTAGTTTGATGCTTTTTTAGGTCTCAAAGATGATCTAACATTGAAATAAAAAAGGAATAATTATGTGGTTCAGGAGAAAAGTTATTGGTATGGAATGCCGAAATGAAAATGCTAAAATCCAAGAACAACGAACTGTCTCACCATGTTTTAGAATGAGTCGCGCTATTCCTCTACTATTAGTACTTCAAGAATATCAATGAATGTCATGTAGCATCACACTCCCCATCTCGTAAGATTGAATCAAATTAAAGATCAAGACTTGACTATTTTTTCATTCAATGGTTTAATCTCTTTGATAAAAGGATTAATCTCGCCAATCAATGTCTAGAATCTATCTCACAATGGATTCAAATATAAATCAAATAGGAAGATTCTTGAAGTTTAAACAAGAAGATAAATTAAAGATTCAAAGATTTGAAAGATAAATTTGCATCGACTACCTCAACCTCTTCTTATGGAGAGAGACTAAATGCAGTAGTTCAAACATGGTGAATACACTAAGAATATCCTAGGTGCAAAATCTTTTCTTAAGTTTACTCAGCAATAAGATTCTCCCAAATCACAAAGAACAAGATGAAGTCTTCATTCTATTCTTTGTTAAGATAGTTTGATCACTCAAAGTTGTAATAGATCAGATCTATAAGAAGAAATAATGATTCTACAGTTGTTTTCTTTATTCTCTAGTCAAAGATTCAATCCATTAGTGATCCTCCTTCAAAGGTAGAGGATAAAATGCTATAAATGTTGATTACAGATTTGAAGTACTCTACATCAATCATAGCTAAGCTTTACTAATACAAAGTACCCTTTTTTGTGGTATTTATGATCCTATCTATACCAATACTCAATGTACCCTCCTTAGTGTATCTAAGCTCCCCCACACTGACACAAAACTTGAGCTATGATTTACAAGTGTTGAATGAAAAGATTTGAGCTTTTGATCTTTCTTTTAGTTAACTCTTTTGCAAATAAAATTTACATGAAATATTTCTTGATTGCTTTTGAGAGTGAAATTTGACAATGTTTTTAGGATAGCTTGAATACTCTTCAAAATAATCAATACTTCACTAAGTTCCTCTACCAGAACTTTGCTCCTTTATTTAGGCTTGAGTTTTTTCTGTTGGATTTGGACTAAAACTGAAATCTTCTAGTTATGTTGTTAAAAACAACCTCGTCATCAATAGGATGCTTATAGTTGATTATTCTATTTAGACTTAATTAATTTCCTCTTTTAGAGATAGAAAAATGGCGTTACTACGAAGCTGTTGAAAAAATGGGCCTCATAGTAACATGTTGTTTGCTGCAGGGGAGAAAATGTGTTTTTGTCTCTCCTGGCTACCAAAATATCAGCTTGTCCTTTTCTCAAATATTATAACTTTTTGAGGAACTTGATGAAATGCAAAGGCATGGCAAAGTTGACTCACGTTATGTCTTGAGATTTAAATTATTTTCATACATTTAATATTTCCTTAAACTAGTTAACTCAAAAGGATATTTTCCTCCGAGAACTCTCATAGCCTCTGAAACTTATTCAATGCTTGAAGACTCTAATGCATCATTTGATTTGGCTAGACTCTGGCAATGCTTTTGACATAGTAATTCTTGAATTTCCTTTTACTTAGATTACTCCCTTTGAGCTAGATTCTTGCAATAAGTGTCAAAACATCCACTTGGATCAAATTCAACTCAAATCAATCAAAATCTAACACATGATGAGGGCAAAGTGGTTCTTTTTTAAAAAAGTTGAGGGAGCTACATGGTCACTTTGAAAGTTAATTGGACGTAGATTGTTTGGGACAAGTTCAGGTACCTACTAATTCATTAAGCCTGTAAAAAATTTGTACATATTTCTATGATATTTGAAATTTTTTTACTTAGTTTGCCCAAAATTAACAAAAATTATGTAAGAGTCATGGGTTCGGCTTGAGAATGGCCACATGAGCCAAACTCGAGTTCGGCATACTAAAGTGCTCACTTGGTTTGATATTTTTAGTAAAAAGCAAAATGAAGTCTGATCCAAATTGTTTGACTAACATATGTTTTTATCATTATATTAGTATTACGTTAAGTTTGTGTACTTTTATATTAAGTTTTCAAGTTTATACGCCATTTTTTTTTAACAAAGTAAGGTTCATGCACTATAAAAGATTTTAATCTAATTAAGTTTCAACCATAAAATGACAATGTATGAAAATCATAAAAATCTCATAATACCAAATCAAAATTCAAGTAATAAATTATTATGTATTTTGTGACAATTTTATTACCTTATATTGAAATATGGATAGATACTAGCGTATCTATAATTCATAAATAATTTGGTTGTTTAGAATCACCATATATCTCTTGCTACTATTATAAATTACCTTGAAAACATGATATTTCATCATTCATACATTTTCACTGCTACTCAAGATATATATTTTTGTTGCTTAGTTCTCATAGCTTTTTGAAATGGCCAGACAATTCAATTTCTCAAATTCAAATGGTTTCACAAGCGGAAACACTGTAATCCCAAATCAAGAACATGAAAATGAGTTTCTTAGGCTTCACCTAGGCCTGAATGAAGCAAGATCTCAAGTCTTCCGTCCATCACATGCCATTGGTTTTCACCAAAATGGTCAAAATTTGATTGGCTCAAATCAATTCGGTTTGAGCCGAAGGTGGGAAAAAACCAATGTAACATTAAGTAGGGTTGAAGTTTATAGGTCTATTGAATATTTCCTATGCACAACTCTTATCCAAATGAAGCCATTGTTACCGAGGTTGTTAGAACAACCAGATATCTTACCTTAACTCCGAATTCAATAATGGAGCCTCACTTATTCATCAATACTCCACACAATACTTACATGAGTATTCAACCCTCTATCCAGAACCGTAATAACCTCCCCAACTCTTCCCATCATGGGCTAATCAGTACACCACCCATCAATCAAATTCCACCATCCAATCCTTCACCTTCACCGATTGTGATAGAGAATCATGTCAATACAGAAGGTGATGGAATAACTCATAGCCTTCCTCATGAAAAGTATGGTCCATATACCTGTCCAAGATGCCACTTAGTCATCTCTACTTCCCAGAAATTCGCTGCTCATATGAGCACACATTACAAAAATGAAAGTAAGGAGGAGAAGAGAAAAAGACGAGAAATCAAATACAAAAATAAATATGGCAATACAAATAGCGCATCAACTTCTATGATGCCTGTGAAAAGATATGGCTCCGAGATCAGCACAAATAACTCTAATTCAGAGGGAGATATTATTGACAACAATAATAGCGAGGTAATTGTAAGCGGAGGATCAGAGAATGTTGAAGCAATTGGTATAAGAAACAACGTTCTCAACGATGCCACTATTAAGAAGGAACCCGAGGACATGTAATGTTTTCAAAATGTAAGGAAGTTTAATAAATACGCTGTAAGCCTTATGAGTTGCAATTACATTTTGTTTCTGTTGAAGTTTTATCACATTTTATAAATAAGTAATTATATTTTTAAGGCTGCTTTGTCTTCCTTGACATGTTTATACCAATTCATAACAAAGAAAATCCACATTTTCTATAAACTAAGAATATTTTTATACATCTTTTAACATTTTAAGTAAGATACAAATTTGTTAAGCGAGAAATGCAACTCTTTCTAAGAATTTGTTATATGTGGATGATATATTACTGTTTACGATTTAACACTCATTATATTTGGATAATTTACAATGTGTTAATATCTTATGGGGTAACTTTTGGGTAGAAATTCTACCGTAGAATGTTAATTGGTTGAAATCAAACGTTTGTTTTTGTTACATTGGTTGGACGTCAGTTGAAAGCTATCCATCTTGCTACAACTGGATTTCAAGTAAGTAATTTTCCTTTTCGTTATTTAGGAGTGCATCTTTTTGTTGGAGTTCTAATTAATGGCGGGGAGATTAGAATTAGTGAAGTTGGTAATGAAAAGTGTTTTAATTACTCCATTCTTTTATGATTCATAATATGGCCATGAAGTTTGATACAATCTGGAATAAAGGGAGATTTTATGAACTTTATGGCGTAATATAAGATAAAAAACCTACTTGTTTATTATCGTAATGGTTGGATGGGGAGTTTCAATTGATGAAGACGATGGAGAGTGCATAAAACAATATACAAAACACTGTTTTTCCTATGAAGTGCCCACTTAAATTATCTATTGTCTTAGAATTTTACATTCCTATTTCCTATGGAGTTCCCAAATGGATTTGTTCTGTAAACATGTCAAGGTTGCGGTTGGGGATGGGTTGGGATGCTCCTTCTGGCATGACAACTGGACAGCGGATGTGACCCTTTCCTCCTTATTTCCCGACCTATTTAGGCTATGTAACCACAAGCAGTGTACGGTTGTGGATGGGTGCCAGTTTGTATTTGGCCCGAAGCCCTTTTCAATGCCGTTCTAGAAAAGGAACTTGCGAATTTCAGCACAAGAAAGGGGTGCCGAACTGCAAGGATGGATTATGACAAGTTGCTCAAGGCTTATTCAAGGGGATGGGCAGTAGAGTCGGCCAACATTTTCAACTTGCAAGGATCGGTTTTTATGGGGGTTAGAAGTTGATAAGATGTACTCAACTGCTTCAATTTGTTTTGGGTACTACAAGTTGCCCAAATGGCATATTCCGAGAATTAATTTAATGTTGGTTTGGGAAGCTCAGTTGGTGCCGAAAGTCAGTTTCTTTGGATGGCCTGTTTTTCATGATCGTTAACCCACCAGAAGCTTTCTCCTTTCCCGTAACTGTCTTGCTGTGGACAACGAAAAAAGCTTGTTTTGTGACATAGAAGAAACTACGGACCACGCCTTAGGTTTGGGGCCAATTGTTCAAGCTATTTGGCATCTCCTTCACTATACAGAGTAGTGGGGCTGGTTTCCTAATTGCTTGGCATGACTTCTTTGCCGCAGGTTGTGGGAGAGAGTTTTCTACGTTATTGTGGTTTTTTGTCTCGTGGTCCCTTTGGAGGATTCGTAATCAATTAGTATTCGATGGCATTGCTACCTCGGACGATGTCTTAGTTTCTAGTATTCATTTATGTTGGTTTTCGTTTAAGTATAGAAGGAAAAGCGTTAACTTCATAGTGTCAGATGTATTTAATTTTCCGAGTTTGCTACTCTCTTGTAATTAATTGGCTACGTTCTCATCTTGGGAACAATAGTTTTTCTTTTATAAAAGAGGGTTGGGAGTTTTGTAGGCAAGCAGGAAAACCAACCTAGTTGGGGACTTCACCCCGAAATTTTCTCCTGCCCCAACCTTTTAGCTTCTGGAGGGACACAATGTCTCTCCTGGGATTTTTCAAAAAAAAAAAGAAAATATAACATAATGAATAGAGAGAGACGTATGCAATCTGGTGGTATTAATTAATTGATAACTCAACACATTATGTAGTAAATTTTTACAAACTAATCAACTATTTAAATGGAGGATATGATATTATCTAAATTAAAACAACTTAAAATAAATCATTGGCTAAGTAAGACAAGAAATTATTCAAAGCTAATTAAAACATAAAAATAAATCAATAGACTTGAGTTATAACTCAACACTCCTCCTTAAATCAGGACTGTTGTTTCCCAGTTCTTTGAAAATTTGATTGAAATTCATGGAACCATTGTCGATCCATCTTGATTGATGCCCTTATCACCATTCAACAATATATTGGAGCCCTACTCTTCAATTTGAATGATGCCCTTCTCACCATTCAACAATGTTGATGCCCTTCTCTTCAAATAGAAAATATAATCTTCTTCATTTTTATTTATTTCAACTTGATTGGCAATTTCTTGATTTTCTTGCTTTCTATAAGTCTTTGACAAATGACTAAATCGATCTTTTGCAATTGGAGCAAAAAGGTTTCCATTTGTGCAAACATTCGCTTTCTTCATGATTATGCCTCCTACAATCATTACATTTGAAATTCTTACTCTCTCTTTTTGAAACTTTGGTGAACAAGGCTCCTTCAATTCTTCTTTCTTCTGTAATAAGTCTTCTCTGCTCTTGGGTTTGTAAGGAATGCACTAATTCTTACAAAGTGATTGTAGATAAATCATTCAAATTCTCTAAGGTTGTGAGATATGATTCTTACCTTTCAGGAATTGTGACTAGTATCTTTTTCACTAGCCGAGTATCAGAAAAATCAGTGCTAAAAAATCTAATTTTGTTTGCTATTTGAGCAATTTTTAAAGTACCCCTTGATGGTTTCAGATTCCTTCATTTTTTGCAATTCAAATTCTCAAATGAGATTGAGCACTTGCAATTTTTTTTCCTCTTGTTGCATGCGTAATTCTTCTTCAGATATTCCGAAATAGCATTTGCTAATTTGAGACTCATTATTCAGGCGAAAATTGAAGCGAAAACTACTGCAAATAAGGATGCCTTTATCTTGGATTTCGTAGTCTTTCTCTCCTTATAGGATTTCATCTGTGTCACATTAGGACTGTTGCACAAATCACCTAATTCATATTTCTCTTCTACTGCTTCCTAAAGGTCTAGAGCATCAGAGTAAGCCTCCATTTTTACAGCCCATATTTGATAATTGTCATCATAAAAAATTGGTAGTGCAAGATGTGAAGTGCTTGATTCTCCTTCTGTCCGGTCACTTAAGAGCAATAATGCTTTGATACCAATTTGTTGGATTTAATTAGAAAAAGAGAAGAATAAAAGAAACAAAATATAGCATAATAAATAGAGAGAGACGTATTCAACCTGGTGGTATTAATTAATTGATAACTCAACACATTATATAATAATGTGTTACAAACTAATTAACTATTTAAATGGAGGATATGATATAATCTAAATCAAAACAACTTTAAAAAAGTGATTGACTAAGTAAGACAAGGAATTAATCAAAGCTAATGAAAATAGAAAAATAAATCAAAAGACTTGAGTTATAATTTAATAGAACATGCAATTAACTTGTATAAAAACAAGGGAGTAGTCAATTTTTGACCATTAAATAAAGCTTTTACTTTAAAAGGCGGTCCCCTAGGAGGGGTTTTTCGGATTTCTGTCAAATTTATATTTCCAGCGGTCCAAGGCGGTTAAGGAAAAATATGTTGGTAAAGCTTAGAAAAATGTTGTAAAAGTCCAAAAAAGTGTTGCCAAAGTATGGAAAAGTATTTTCGAATTTATGTGTTAGTTAAATTTATTATTCAAATTTATTAACAAGTGTCAAAAATTGAAAATTACTAATTTGCCTTGTCCTCACCTAGGTCCTTGGAAGCTCAAGCCACCCGACTAGTGTCGAACGCCTTTTAAAACACTTTATAAAGCTAATATCCCTAACAAATATCTTGTCTTGGTGTTTGATGAATTTTGTAGATGAATTGTGTGGATCTCGAGTTTTTTCTAACATGAACTTAAAATTTGGTTTTCATCAAATGTGCATAAGGCAAGGGAGATGAAGAGAAGACTGCATTCCATGCTCATGACAAGCACTACAGATTCTTAGCTATGCTTTTTAAGACTTATAACAACCCTTGACACATTCAAAGTAACCATTAATGATATATTTCATCATTTTCCTCTATCATTTTATATACATTTTCTTTAACAATATCCTACTTCACAACCAAATAAGTATACTTTTATTTTGCATCTCTGTGGGGGCATTAATGCTTCTTTCTAAACATCAATACAAGTTGAATCTAAAGAAGTCTCAAATTGGCAATTAAATTGAATACTTGGGTTATTCACTTTCAATTGAAGGTCTATTGATCCTACAAATATTTAACCAAGTTCAAGATTGGTCAATCCCTCAAAATGTCAAAAGTGGTTATGGCATACTTGCGGTCAAGAGTGATTTTTGTTGTTTAATTCAAGTTACTTCAAGATAAACAAACCATTAACATGTTTGAGGCCAAGATGAATGATTTTATCTGGTACATGACTTTCTAACAAAAAAAAACCCTAGCAGAGCTGCCCTTTATGCCTCCATGATTTTGCCACCCTCAACCACTGTGATTGTCATTGAAATTTGATCAACCACGATAGCCAACCTACTGCTTATCTCATATATATTGATTTTACCTCCCATATTAGCCATAACTTTGATACTTTTTATTGATTTGTTGATTCCTTGTCAAAAAACCTCCTTGAACAATTCTGGCAATGCTTGACCATCTTTTCAACAACCATCACCAACCTACATCAAAATTGCCAAATTTTTTCTTGCCACTGCTTACCTATACTAATCGTAGCATATGCAACATGAACTTCCTCATCAGTGCAACGATTTCACCAAAAATCCTAGCTTGCTAATCCCATTCCACATAACCCTCTTCAATTACATAACTAATTTCAATCCATTTTTTTACTGGATTTCTTCGCATATTCATGAAGCTATCACATCTTTTTGTTTTAATCGTATTTTGATAATAACCTTGGTGCTTAGGCAGCTTCTTATAACAAACCTGTGTTAACCTAGATTAGCAAGGACATATTCGGATTATTTCATTATTTCAAGGACATATTTAGAATATTCCAGGGATAATCTTCAAATTTTTCAATTAGTTTTAACCATAATGTGGTAAGTTAAGCCCTTGACTATGTGTGATTCTTGGGTGTTCTTACTTATACGATTCTTTTAACTCTTGACTTTTATGAGCTATAATTTGAGTAATTTAACAATCATGATTAAGCCAGTCCCTCTATCTTTGAGATAGAAAGGTAGATGACATTGATTTCTCTTCTAGTGCAACCATAGAGAGTTAGAAGAAGTCACCAATCCTATATACAGTGTACCCTTTAAAAAGAGAGATAGGTAGAGTACATCGGTCACTCTCCTGGTGCAACAAAGCTTGATAGAGATAGGTAGAATTCATCGGTCCCTATCCTAGTGCGACACACAAAGTTAGGTAGACGCCACTAGTCCCTCTCTCAGTGTAACCTCAATCATGATGGTTTCCCTTATGCTACTAAACAATACTAAAATAGGGCTACTCCAAACCATGTTGATATTCGAACAGACAATCATATTAACTTCAAAAACTTCCCCAACATCTATAACTCCTATGGTATGCAAATTGTTTTTTCAAAATACAGGGTTAAGGGAACAATTTTTATTGCTAGAAGACGGATGATAGGAATATGAATTTCGGGTTTGTTTGTATTGGTGGCTCCTTACCGCTTCATGAGGCTCTCTATATATTGAATGTGCCATCTATCGGTAACATTCACCTACAAGCTTTCAAGGCTACATACACATCTCAAAAGATAATTAGTCAAATTTTCAAAAGCATACACAACCAACCAAACAACTTAAATTTTGCCACTCACCTAGAGATGGCAGATCATATGCAAGTGTTGTAGCCCCTCCATCTGAATTGTTCAAATTTATCCTGGATAACATGTTCCTAGTTTTACTTGCATTCTTAAAGTAAGAAACATTTTACTTGTCCCATTCTACTTGCATTCTTAAAGTAAGAAACATTTTGGAAATATTTGACCTCATTGAGATGATTTTCAATAGGTATTTCACATTTGATTTTATTGCCCTTGCTGGGGGTAATAGGGTTGTGATCGTATTCCACTCTAGCAATGTAAAATTGGCTTTCTTAGGCGGTGATTGGATATCGTTGAATGACATATTCTAGAAAGTGATGGACTTCTTGCTTGAATCTGTACCGTTGGATTACCTTTAATATCTATGTTGATTTCTTGGGCCTGCCACCCTCTCTTGTTTCCAAACAATTGATTATACGGTTATCTTCCCAATGTGGTATCTTTGTTGCTCGTGATTTCAACTATGCGTGCCCGGATAGGTTGAATGTGGTTTCATATTTAATAATGGCATCCATTGGAAGTAAAACCCGAACATTATCCTCGTGAATTGAACTACCAAATTTTCTATCTCCATTAGCTTCCAAAAAGCGGTAGCATGTTCAAAGTGTCCGCCTTTGGACCTTTTCAACAATGATTCTTTACCTGATAAGTCGAGCAATGAATGACACCCGTTGCATTATAACCTGAGCTCAAATCCTAACCTGAATGACAACACTCCCTTGGCCATGTGTGGAGACCTAAACTCACAATTTTTTAGGATTAAAGACTAGCAAAAAATGCAATCATATGCCTTTCAACTCAATCCATTAGCCTTATTATGTTAACTAATTCAGCTACTAAGATTCTCGCATCAATAGACAATTTAGTTAGTAGACAAGGAAGTTAGAACAAGCAACAGTTACTTCATAATCTGTCAAGGGATGAGAATGGACATCAATAGCTTTTTCGGGCAGGTTGTGACAAGCTATCCAATTCTAAAATGTTCGAAAGTAATTCACATGAACCAAGAGGCACTAACATGTCAATTATGAGGGTAGAATTAGTAAATATTGAGAAACATTTGCGAATGTTTCAAACGGGGCAACATTATCTACGTCGTTGGCATCAATGGTCGGTGAAGAAAAACAAAGCCGAATAGGACATCAATTAATCACGGTGAGGAACTCGAGATCCTTAAGCTCATCAAGATCTGATATTGTTAATATGAATAGAATTATTACTCACTCATGAGCTAAACAATCACTAAACAATGATAATTATTTAACAGTAGCTACAAGATAAAATATTGGACTCTTCAAGTATCAACATGCCATGATTATTTTAGAGGTTCTTTAATCCAAGTAATTAAACTATTTTTTTGTGCTAATTAAAGGTTTTGAAATGGTATTTATATCTTTATCATTCGTTACTTGGAATTGTCATTGGGGAACTTGCAACAGAGGAAAGAAAAATTTAATTTGTAAGAACATTGCAAAATTTATGGCACATTTTTTTATTTTTTTAGAAACAAAGGTATCAAAAATCTCAGATCAAGTAGCTAGCCAATTTTGGGGCCAAAATGATTTTGCATCTCACACGATTCCATCAAATGGCTTATCTGGGGGCATTTTCTTCTCCTAGAACTCATCTTTACTCAAGGTTCAGTTATCTCTTTGAGCTCTTGTTGGGTTTTGGTACAACTTTCTCTAAACCATTTAGTAGTCAATGTTATTGCCATTTATATTAGACATGATGTATACCTTAAAGGCAATTAGGATGATATATCTTTATTAGTTATAATGTACAAATGGTTTTCAGATTATTATTATCAATAATAAAGGCATCTTTGTTGTTTAATGTTTATTTAATTTATGTATCTCGCTGATATCATTTATATATGTGTGTGTGTGTGTGCGAGCGTGTGTTGTTATGTATATGTGCATTGATAAGACAAAGTCCATTATTACTTCA
The DNA here is from genome assembly GCA_949673415.1 of Euphorbia schlechtendalii. Classification (NCBI taxonomy): domain Eukaryota; kingdom Viridiplantae; phylum Streptophyta; class Magnoliopsida; order Malpighiales; family Euphorbiaceae; genus Euphorbia; species Euphorbia schlechtendalii. Next base: position 11,699 of record CATIWQ010059199.1, on the reverse strand, counting down.
TAGCTAGTGTGAGATTACGAGGACATAGTGGGAGCTATGTGGTGTGAGAATTGCACACACGTGTTACCATGGATAGTCTAAATATCCCTAGTCATAATTCCATTAGGACTGGACATCAATGAAGCGAACAAACTAGCATGTGTAGGCTTACTCATTGGAATAGATCCAAGCAGCTGATCTCACTAGTTGAAGGTGGTACCTTGATTTAACACATGAATGTATTTGGGTTATACATTGGAGACCACTATAAGATAGACATTCGAAAATAACTATATCCATGAATTGATGTCATGTCTTATTGCAGTAGCAGTATAAGTATCCTCAAAGCTGAGATACCGGTTACCTTGTGTAGGAGTTGCCATACTTTAGGTGATACTTATTCATACTCTTGTGAACAACGTGATACAAGTGATTACGGGTATAGTGTTAATCACTCACTGGTAATATAGTGATATAGTGGTTATTGTACCTTAAGGCCTCTTATTGAAGAGATCCATTCATAAACCTCTTATCAAAGTGTAGGACTGATACAAGAGTTTTCTAATCAATCTTGATACATTATGGAGAGTGGTGTTCTTCATGAACAAGTCTAATTCTAAGATGGCTACGGCTATTACATGAGCTAACACTTAATCTGAGCTTAATAAAATGGATGGTACTTAACCTAATGGAAGGATTGTATTGTATTGGTTACTATTGTAGAACTAGATCATGTCACAAGCACGTGACCTTCCAAGTATCGGGGGATCATACGCCTTTGTTAGAAAGCCATTCAATCATCTAGAGTTATCGGGTTCCATACCGGTCTGGAAAACTAAGCCTAAAGGTTTGCGGATGGAAGCCAAGTTTAGGTTAACCTTTAGCAACTTTTATTTTCAGGATCCTATGAAGTCATACACTTTGGATCTTTAATAGACTAAGTAAAGAACTTATAGACTAGGTCTATTCTGTAAATATTAAGAAAGTCAAAATCGTTGGATGAATTATTAATTGGTTAGACCAATTAATAATTAAAAGGATTCAAAGGAGGAGTTTTACGAAAATCTCATAGGGTGTAGCAAGGGAATTTTTCCTGTTACGAGTGAGCCCCACGAATACGGGAGATTCGAGGGTGGGGGCCTGGGCGGATTCCTTGAGAGAAAAAATTTGCTCGCTGGCCACTAGCATGCACTAGCACAAAGCCAGTGCATACTGGAGGGTAAAAGGCTCCCCAGCAAAGCTTGCGGGACAAGGAAAGCTAATTAGGGCTTACCTTCTGCTGCACTGTACAGCCCACGAAAGCAGCGTGTACAAGTAGGTCAGCACATGGAGCTTAGGCTCCGCGTGTGACCCACTTGTTGGATAGGGATTTCCCCATCACACATTACTAAAAAGGGGAGCTTTCAGCTTCCCTTCTCTATATAAACAGCCTCTTCCTATTCCTTTGTTTCTCACTTTAACTCATCTTTCCTTCTCAGTTTTGACATATCTTCTTTGCAAGCTTTTTGTGAGATCCTCCATGAGTTTCTCCTTCGTTGCAAGAATTCTTTTAAAGGCCCATTCATATTTTGAAGAGAGCCTTCTTAGTTATATTTGCAAGTTGTTCTTCGAGTGGTCTAGTAGCTGTTGTCTACCAACGAGAGGTTTTGAACGGTGAAAATCTGTGTGGATCAATCATAGAGGCTGTCCTAGTTTAGAGGCTAGTGCTAATGCAGTACTGTTGAATTACTCTAAGGGAGCGCCACCCCAAGGGGAGGCATGCATCAACTGGTAATGCTTTTAACTAGATGCTAGGTTTCTTTTAATTAAGTTTTATAAACCTATGAGCATCTATAGAACATTTCAACTTAGATTATATCAAACATGACATGCTTAGGAGATCCTTTAGGGTTAATTTTAAGTTTTTAAATTCCTCCTTGCAAATTTGCATGTTCAATCAGTAATGGTATCAGAGCCTATCTTATGCTATGCATGATTGATGATAATATGTTGAAATGAAATTTTCTATGAATTGATTTTAGTATGCTATGCCTGACTTAGGTTTCAATTCCTATTATTGAAAATGATGTGATAACTAGATTAAGGTTTTGCTCAAACTTAGTATAGGTGAGTATTATATAAATTAACAATGTTATACTACACGTGTAAATACTTTAAACTGAGGTTGGTCCAGTACTTCAATTGATTAAAAGAATGAAATCTTTAAAACATAATTGTTTGTGGTATAACAAATTGAAGTGCCTGTGATTATTTTAGCAAGGATTGGAGTTGGTTACTAATTTACTTGAAGGGGGCTTCTCCTACCTAGAATCTCCATCTGTATTAGTTTCAAGTGTACCCAAGGGACTTTTATGACTTAGTTAATTTCTAGTATGGGAATTAGATTCCACATGTGGTTTTAACAACTGTGGTTTAAGTTGTTAAATTAAAACTTATAGACATAGGTGCAAGAACTTAAACATGGACCTTGTTTGTTTTGTATGCTATGTGGAGTCTTGGCATAATGGATAAATTATGATGTACCTGTCTTGAGAATGTTCCCTTAGAGTAATAATTCCAAACATATCCATCGTATAAGACCTAGACTAGAGTAAGACCAGCAGCACCATTTAAATCCCTACAACAATATTAAGGTGAAAAATTATCTTCTCGTTATAAGTCATGATACGAACCTTATTAATGGATTTAATAACATGTACAACATACTTTCCTTTAACATGTGTTTGGTCATGAGACTAGATGACGTTAATGCCTTAACCAAAATGGGTTAGTTGTCTATGTTAGTGGAGCTAATGCCATATAGGAGACATATTTGAGGATTCGTACAATAAGGTACGCATGTCTCGAGAAAGAGAACTCATATGGACTAGCAATGGCATAGAGTGCAAATGGACGAGTTCCAACCATGGTTGTGTTGTTATGGCTTGACATACTATAGCGAGGGTCATGATGAATGGCATGGATGCTACCCACTAAGGAAAATTGGTTGGACCAAATTTCCCGAATTCAATAGAAAGGGGTATCTGAATATCGAGAAAAATAGTAGGTTATTAAAGACTTTATATTAAATGAATGTCCATATACTAATGTTTGAACAATTTTGATCTTATATCTAGGTTGAAATATTAACACTAACTCTTATAAGCATCCATTTGGCAAAATAGTTTATAAAGGAGACAATTTTCATGAGTGGTTCAAGAATTTGATGAGGTTGTTGAAAATCCTTAGCCATGATTATGTGCTGGATAATCCATATCCGAACTCCTTGGAGAAGATCCTTTCATTTTTCAAATAGATGAGTACGCGAGGCACAAAAAGGACTGTGATTTCTTAAAGAATTTCATGGTCAATGCGATACTTCCAAGGTACAAGGATCTATGCAAAGACTTGGACTTAGAGTCCATACTTGTGCAGCTTGTGATGATTGATGAACCTGAATAATTCATGCTATCTGCAAGTCTAGGGGTTGACACCTCAACAGTTGAGTTTGCCATGACTCTTTATGATAACTCTGAATAGTTGGGGAAAATGGGAATTCTTTATGATCAGGAAGCCATGAAACAAAATGTATTGAAAGGTCTACCGAAAAGGAATAACAGTTTCAAAATAGATTTCTATATATAGCATCAGGGATTACTGTAATTTTTCCAAGATGGTAGACCTATTGAAACATTATGATATTCAGTTTAGAAATAAACTTGAAAATGAATTTGTTCATGATGATCGAAAGATTAGAAAGTCAAGGGCTTTGATGGTAAAGAGAAGACTCATGAAAAATGTCAAAATGAAACGCGAGTTAAAAGCTCATATTTCTAAACAAGTGAAGAAGAAGCCATGTGAGGAATCTACTTTAGGTATGTTCATGATAGAGAGTTTCTCTACAATTCCTAATGAGTTTACATGGGTATTGGAGACTGGTTGTGGTACTTTTATCTGTACTTCTATGCAGGGGTTGCGGAATAGTAGGAGGCTTGCAAATAGGTAAATGGACCTAAGAGTTGGAAATGGAGCACGTGTTGCTGCAACAGCTGTAAGGACATATAGTCTTTGTTTGCCTAGTGGCCTAGTTTTAGTTTTGAACAATTGCTACTATATTCCTGCTTTCACTAAGAATATTATTTTTGTTGGGCATTTAGCAATAGATGGATTTGAAATTTTATTTTCCAATTATAATTGTCAAATTCGACGCATTAATGTCCTTTATGCTTGTGGAATATATGTTGATGGCATTTATGTTCTAGATAATAAAATTCTAAATATGAACATTATTAAGAAATCAATGTCTGATAATGAGAAATCCTCATACTTATGGCATTATCATTTAGGCCATATAAATGATACTCACTTAACTATGTTACACAAATGTAGTGACTTGGGCCCAATGGAATGGGAATCCTATGGGGCATGCGAACCTTGTTTAAAGGGAAAAATGACTAAGAAACCTTTCAGAGGAAAGGGTCAGTGTGCCACAAGTAATTTGGAAATAAGACATTCCGATGTATATGGTCCAATTAGTGTTAAGACACATGAGGGTTTCGTCTACTTCATAACATTTATCAATGATTACTCACGATATGGTTAATTGTACCTAATGACGCACAAGTCTGAAAGTTTTGAGAAATTCAAAGAGTTTAGAACCGAAGTAGAGAAATAGCTTGGGAAAAGTATCAAGACCCTTCGATCTAATCAAGGTGGTGAATACTTAAGCCAAGAGTTTTATGATTATTTAAGGAATAATGGTATTTTAAACTAGTGGATACCTCCTTATACACTCCAACACAATAGAGTGTCGGAAAGGAGAAATCGAACCCTTCTTGATGGGTTTCGAATCCATAAAAAATAAATCATATATATTTGCTAGATTTAAACTTGTAGCAGTAGTAAATAGGGTCGAATCCATAGAGAATCGACAAACCAATCTTATCTCAAATCAATGACCTAATTAAAATAAAAATAACAAAAGTAAATATAGGGGTTTTAAGAGTTTATTTTATTAAACTAATTAAATAAAATAAATATAAAAATAGGAAAGAAATCAATAAATAAAAGTCTTTGAGTGAAATCATTTCTTCGGCTTCCATTGGATTGATCACAGACTCAAAATTAATCTTACCTTTCAACCAATTGGTTAAATTGCATTGGTTTGTCAATTAAAATTAAGTATCTTTTGCTAAATTAGATTAAAAACACCCAACATGTAATCAATCTCTTAACCTTGTGATAACCCTATACCCAACATACAAGATTCAATCACAAAATTAGCATTAAGATTTGAAGATCTAACTCCTATCAAACTAATCACCCAGCATGAAATAATTTAATAGACTCAACTACAAACGCAGATCCCAACAACCTGTTTGTACCACAAATCAATTATAAATCCCACTAACGAGCTTAAAAAAGAATAACAATATATTAAATAGCTAAAAGCCTCAAGGAGCCCTACTTGAAACATCAACCTAAATAATAATGAAAATAAATCAGATTGTAGATAGAGAATTGAAGAGAAAGAACAATTAAAAACAAGTCTCACGATCCAACTACAGCCATGAAATGGAATTCACTAAAAGATTTTGAATTTAGCTACTCATAATAGGAGAAAATAAAACTAAATTATAATTGAAAGCTTGAAGAAAATAAAACAAAGTTTTGTCCATAAAAACTAAGATATCATGTTCTCCTCTAAAACTAACTTAAATAATAGTTACAATCCTAATTAGGAACAAACTCCTAATAAAAATATAATTCTAATTACTAACTGAACAAGAAATAAAAATGGAAAAGATAAATATGAAAGGGAAATAAAAATATCCTAATTGGATGTTACTCTTTTGGATATCTTCGAATTCCTGAATGGATAGAACTGGAAAGACGGCATAATTCAATCCTAAATAGGACTTTCTGTAGATGCAGTAACTTTGGCTCCTATTTTCATGCAAATAGAGTCCAAATATCAAGATGACACAAAAATGTAGCTTGATCTTTCAGGTTCCCAATGCATCATAAATTACTCCGATCGGACGTCATATGAATGAGTTATGGCCAAAATACAAAATTTGTCCAAAATGCTCCAAATCCACCCAAAATTAGCTTTTTGTGTGTAAATTCCAATTTGGCACCCGAAATACTTAAAATAAGAAATTATGCTCAATTAGTAACATCCATACCTAAGAATACATAAAAATGACACAAATAATGTACAAATATAACTCCTTATCAAACTCCCCCACAATTGCCTTTTAGTTGTCCTCATGCAATTCATTTAAGAACTAAGGGATGGACTAATGCAAAGAAGTAAGAAATCAAACATGAATAAAATGGAAATTCTCTCATTCAAAAGAAAATCAGAAATCACTACTAGTTTATGGAGACTTCCGACATAGCGATCTTAAAAAACCATCGAAAAGCATGCAACTTAAGATAACTTAAACTTCTTTCTTCAATTAAGAATCAACAAGATCAGATAGCCTCACAAGATTCACTCACACTCGATGTATACGCTTTGAAAGAGAAATCACTCCTCAACAAAAGCCAAACTGTAAAAGACCATATGCTTGCCGTTTGGTCAAGTCTCCACTACATGTTGAAAATTCTTGTATTATCCTAAGGTCTTAAAGGGTTGTAACTTGTCTAGGGTTGAGGTATGGATAAAAAAGGAATTTTTGTGTGTTAGAAGATCTTTCAGTAGTGACGAGAGTTGATAATTGAAATATCTCCCTTTAAGTTGATGAGAATTTGATCGAGAGCTTTTTCTTAATTTTGAATTGAGGAGACATTGTTTAAATCTAATTTCAGAAGCTCTTCTTGACTTGAATTGATCATGACAATCTAACAAACTCTTACTACTTTTTAAAAACTACTTGAAATCAAATAACAACTTATTTTCTTTTTTTTTTTTGTATTTTTCTCTTTTTTAATTTTTTTGAATACTCATAAGAAAATAGAAATTACATGTACACTAATATTGTAAAGATTGTACCTTTAAATTAACTTTTACTTTGATGCTCTTGTTCCCCTATTACTTTTCTTCTTTGACAATGACAAGATTTTGTTTTGTTGTTGCTCCAAATGGTTGAAGTGATGAGGATCTCTATTGAATGATCTTAGGGTGTTAAAGGGAATCAAAGTGAGAGAAATGGGCTTGTAATATGTGTAATGATTGAAGGGCTTTAGGCTCAAAGGGGATGACTATGGAACAATGTAAAGGGTATGCTTTTGACTAGAAGGGTGAAAACCATGGTACCTTAATCTTGTAATACAAGATTTTCAACCGTGATCTTGACAAGGCTAACACAAAAACATATAAGCTTTGCATGTATTTCCCATGGCATGTTCTAGCTAAAACAGGTTTGTTTTTTCCACTCAAAAAGAAATCAAGTAACAAATATTAAATGCAAAAAATGCTCAAATTCTTACTAAGCAAGGGTTGTGCTATTGATATTGGCTACTTATTTGAAGTAAAAATTAAAAATTTTCAAACTTTTCATGCTTAACAGTTAATTACAATCAAACTCTTTTAAATTTCTCACAGACCCTAACACTACAATCTCTATCTTTGTTATTGACTAAAAGATTTCAAATCATCCAAATTCTCATGTTCACTAAGATAGTCAACAAAGTCTTAAATTTGATCATCCACGTGCTTGCAAGTTTAAGACATAGATATTAACAAAAATTTTAAAAAATTTTGATCAATTTTTTACATTCATCATAATGTCATGCAAAAATATATCTCCCTCCCCCACACTTAAACCCCTCGTTTATGTACCAAAAACAAAAGATTAAAATGGAAAAAAAGTGAAAAGAATGGTACAACCTGATGGTGAAGAAGGTATGGAGTCGATCCGTTCAGTTATGCCAAAAACATGATGGTAGTCAGCTACGAGATTTAATCCAAGTATAATTGTGGTACTTGGAGTTGATACTTGTGTAAACTAAAAACATAAAACAAGAAAAAAATTATGTAAAAATTTATGAAAAGTAAAATAAAAAAATTATTTTTAAAAAATAAATAAATAAATAAAATTGTTTTTTATGGCCCCACTCGCCAAGTGTGAAAGTTCCACTCACCAAGTGCGAGCTACTGCCTCGTTAGAGGCATTAGATGCCTAATGGCTTGGATAAGGTTGTCGAACGCCGTTTTGAATTTTTTCTTATTTTTTTCATTTAAAATAGAATTTTAAAAAATAAATATTAAAAATAAAAGTAATTTGGGTTGCCTCCCAAAAAGCGCTTCTTTTAACGTCATTTATCTCGACGTACAATTTGTTCAACTAGGATCCCACACTTGTTGATCCGAGACAAGCTCTTCTATGCCCAAGCCTATAATAGTCTCCTTTAGCTCATTCAAAAAAAGATCAAAGTAAGTGAAATTTATTTTTATACACAAAACTATCCCTAGATCGTTATAGCCATGCATAGTTAATGTATGATCGACCCTAGCATTCACCAGTAACACACTTAGAGCAATTTATCGCACTTGTGAACTTGTTCAACTTTATCAAGAAATGGATCATTAATCTCTATATTCTTAATTACATTCGAAACAATTAACTTTTTTTATCTAGAGAAGATGTTCTCTTGGGGTTCAAGGTGTCCTTAGCCATTTCCTTGGATTCCAAACTAACATCATCATTGCCTGTTTCTATTTCATCTAGTTCTTCTATGCTCTTAAGATTTATAGCACATACAATTTACTTCAAATTGGTTTCAGTTTGAGAGATAGACTTACCTTAGCTTTCAAAGTTACTCAATCTAGTGGCTATATCACTCTTCTCAAGGTTATGGATGCTAGTCTCTGTCTTATGCTGAAATAGGAGTGTGTTAGCCACCATTATGGTCATCATCTCTTGAAGTTTTGTGATGCTAGCCTCCATCTTCTACTAAAATTGGAGTGTATTTTTTGCCATTATTACCATCATCTCTTCAAGCGTCATGATGTTCGCTATCGCCAATCAATCTTGATCATAAAAAGAAACAAAATTAATTAAAATCAATTCCCCTGCAACGGTGCCAAAATTTGACGGGTGTCAAATCCACCAAAAATAAATCATATATCTTTGCTAGATCTAAACTTGTAGCAATAGTAAATGGGGTCAAATCCACAGAGAATTGACAAACCAATCTTATCTCAAATCAATGACCTACTTAAAAAAAACAAGAAAAGTAAATATGGGGGTTTCGAGAATTTATTTTGTTAAACTAATTAAACAAAATAAATATAAAAATAGGAAAGAAATCAATAAAGAAAAGTCTTCTTGTGAAATCGTTTCTTTGGCTTGCATTGAATTGATCACGGACACAAAAATAATCTTAACTTTCAACCAATTGTTTTAACTACACTGATTCTTCAACAATCAAGTATCTTTTGCTAAATTAGATTAAAAACATTCAACATGCAATTAATCTCTTAACCTTGTATGATTACCCTATACCCAACATACAAGATTCAATCACAAATTAGCATTAAGATTTGAAGATCAAATTCTTATCAAACTAATCACCCAACATGAAATAATTTAATAGACTCAACTACAATCGCAAATCCCAACAACTAGTTTGTAACTACAAAGCAGTTATAAATTCCACCAATGAGCTTATAAAAGAATAACAATATATCAAACAGGTGAAAGCTTGAGGAGCTCTACTTGAAAAATCAACCTAAATAATAATGAAAATAAATCAAATTGTAGATAGAGAATGAAGAAAAAGAATAATTAAAAACAAGTCTCACGATCCAACTATAACCATGAAATCGACTTCACCGAAAGATAATGAATTTAGCTGCTCATAATAAGAGAAAAGAAAACTAAATTATAATTGAAAGATTGAAGAAAATAAAACAAAGTTTTATCCATAAAAACTAAGATATCGCATTCTCCTCTAAAACTAACTTGAATAATAGAATCAATCCTAATAGAAATACAATTCTAATTACTAACTAAACAAGAAATAAAAATGGAAAAGATAAATATGAAAGGGAAATAAAAAACTTTTGATTAGATGTTACTCTTTCAAATGTCTTTGAATTCTCGAATAGATAGAACTCGAAAGACGGCATAATTCAATCCTAAATAGAACTTTTTACAGATGCAGTAACTTGGGTTCCTATTTTCATGTAGATATAGTCTGAATCTGAAGATGACTAACACACATGAAAATGTAGCTTGATCGTTCAGGTTTCCAATGCATCTTAAATTACTCTAATTGGACATCATATGAATAGGTTATGGAAAAAATACGAAATCTATCCAAAATGCTCCAAATCCGCCCAAAATTAGCTTTTTATGTGTAAACTCCAATTTGCCACCTAGAATACTTAAAATATGAAATTATGTTCAAAATTAGTACCATGCATACCTATGAATATGTAAAAATGACACAAATAATACACAAATATAACACCTTATCACTACTCGATATGGTTCGATTCATGATGAAGAAGAACTCAGCAAATCCTTTTGGGGTTATGCACTTGAGAGTGTAGTTTATATTTTAAATAGAATGCTATCGAAATCATCTGATCAAACATAATATGAAATGTGGTATGGTAAGAAATAAGCTCCTTCTCACTTGAGAGTTTGGGAATGTCCTACTTATGTAAAGAGGACAAATTCAGATAAGCTGGGTACTAAGTCTGATAGGTATCTGTTTGTAAGTTACCCTAAAGAGACTATGGGTATTACCTTTTATGATCCCAAGGAACAAAAGGTACTTGTTTCTAGAAATTCTCAATTGCTCGAGAAGGAGCATATACTTACAAAAGCTAGTGGGAGCAATCTTGAGCTACACACTTAAGAGGATCAAACAAACAATCAACTGACTGTTCCCACACATGTTACACAAGATAGTGTAAGCATGGAATAGCTTATTATAACACTGACATTGCATAGGTCATGTTAGGCTCCTATTGCTCTCAAGCGATATGGTTATCTCATCATTGATGATAAGCATATCTTCCTCATGGAAGATGATGAGCCCAAGACTTACAAGAAGGTAATGGAAGGTTTAGAGTCTAACAAATGGTTTACAACCTTGAAGTTAGAGATGAACTCCATGTATGAAAATCAAGTTTGAAACTTGGTTGATGCTCCAAGTGAGATTAAGCCCATAGGATGCAAATGGGTTTTCAAGAAGAAAATTGACATGGATGGTAATGTATTTACCTATAAAGCAAGGCTAGTTGCAAAAAGTTACAGTCAAAAGGAAGGTATTGACTATGATGAAACCTTTTCATCAGTAGCCATGTTAAAGTCTATCAGAATAATCCTTATCATCGCTGCTCATATCAATTATGAGATTTGACAGATGGATGTGAAAATAGCATTCCTTAAAGGGAACATAGTGATAAGTGTATAATTACACTTATTATCATGATAAATTTATACATTAAACACTATAGTTTTAGTCATTTTTATACTTCATATAAAAGATTTCACGTGGTATGTAGTTGTTTTTTATGCAAATGTAGATACTAGGTAAATCTTGGGAGTAAAATGATCAAAAGAGGAATTCTATGAAAAAAGAGTAAAAAGGTGCAAAAAGATGCGTGGAACTTAAAGATTTGTTTTAAGATCGAAGCTGTCAAAGATCGGTGAAGTTATAAGGAGAATTCTGAAGAAAACTCCATTCATGGTCACGACAACCGTTCGCGGTCGGGACCTGGTCACTTCATAATAGAAATCTGCCAACAAAAGATTCACGCTCGTGACTTGTCTATC